>JACYXH010000628.1:0-90000 GCA_026745465.1 Lota lota | reverse complement strand
AAAGCGTCGGGTGGTTTTGCTCGCGCTTCGCTCGCAGGTATCTGAACGAATGCTGCGTCAAACGCACAGTTCACCACTATCGACGTTGCTCGGCGCAGTCTTCGTCTGGTCAGAGTGGGAGAACGTTTGTAACACTGACGGGCACAGAGGCAGCATTCTGAAGACATGTGTTACGTTTGATTTATCTCCCCTTGTCTGATTAATTGACCACGTATTATTAAATGAATGCTGAAGTCAAAAGGAGACTTCGCACAGACTTCACTGTTATGTTCCATAAAGTCCATAATGTTCTGGACATGCTTTTCATGACACCTACCAGAACTGTCCAGTCCAATATTAAGGCCTAAATTCCATGTGCTCTTTATAGATCGCCGTGTGCACACGATTTGTAAACAAACATATATATGTCAATTATTATGGCCAATTCTTATGAAGCAATAATAATATGCCTATATTACATTAGCAGCCCGTGTGAGTACTGTCCAGAGCTATGAGATGATTAAAAAAAGACAAAAGGAGGTCAACGACAGTTTTCTTCTGAAAAGATCGCATGTTGCCACAGGGTGCACCACGGGTCCACCTTGTGGTAGAATATGATATGAACAAAACAGCAACGCAAACATTTGTAGCCGTGTATTACCGGCATGGCAGCATCATACGTTGTGACAATCAAAGGTAGGGACTCAGGTCATTTCGATAGTCTTTCATTTCTAGATTTACATGCACACATGGGAAATATGTAAACGTAAAACCTGCCTCATATGTGAGCCAAGAGATCAGTGAACTGAAAACTGCACTAGGGTGGAGTGACTCGAAAAGGATGAATTCATCAGAGAAAAACGCAGTCCAGATCACCTGAGGAGCTCAGGGAACGGGTCCTCAGGGGCACTCAGACAGCTGTTTCAACTCAAACACACACACAGATAAATACACACACACACATACACACATTGATAAATACACACACACACACACACCTGTGTGCACACTAACACACACAAGCACTTGGACACCACACACACGGCTCCCCACACACACACACACACACCTGTGTGCACTCAAACACACGCACGCACACGCACAGTAAGCTGTGCGGGCTGGCTGTGGTCCAGAGCCGTAGGTAGGTTGTGCCATCGGACCATATGGCGGTTCTGGGTCACCACCTCCACAACACCACATCACATCCGTTTGACATGGTTTAACCAGACCCAGCAGCACCACCGCTTCCTGCCCTTTTAACTCACAATATGTCTGGTTATTTTTCACCTCATGTCAAATTTCCCCCGTGTGTTCCTCCCTTCGTGCGTTGACGGAGACGTCATAGAAAGTGGATCTATGCTACAGCGAGGTTTGGTCGTGCGTCCGTTAGGAGCGCGTTTAGCGCTGGCTGAGCGCTTTCTGACGCGTCGACTACTCAGCCTTTCTAGAGACGAGCAAACTAGCGGCCATTCCTGAGCGCCTGTCAAAACGTTTCCTAAATCCAGACAAGCCTTCTTCCTCTTGAATCATTGATATTCTGGCCTGCTCAAAAGACAAAGGAAAGCTGTCAAAAGTACTAATGAACGCACCAGCAAAGCCGTTAAACTGGATGATTGTTACGTCATGTGCTGGTCGACCCGGCCCAGGTCTGACAAACTGGACGTCAGAAACGCCCCGAGGATAGTTCAAAACTTCCTTTTTTCTTCTTCGTTTTAGTGTTGGCATCGTCTTTGAAGTGCACAAAACGAGGGTAGCAGCATTCATAATTCATTTGACTGTACCTGTTAGCAGCAGCACAAGAGAGACCCTGGTGGCTCTCGTCTTCCAGCCGAGGATGAGAGTATTCTCTCAGGGATCACTTCAATGCTTCTCGCTCTTTCTTATTCTCTTTTCCTGGCGATTGCCACGGGGAGCACAGCAGGAGTCCACTGAAAGTGTTGAGAGTACTGGTACTCGTGTGCTGTATTTCAATAACGTACATTTGGTATATTTGTATTGTGCGTGATCATAATTCGAGGAAACCATTACTAGTAATTTATTTCAAAGCAAATTGGTTTCTTTATAATAGCTTGCATTGCCATAATAAGTAATGTAAGCAGTTTATAAAAGGGTAACCAAAGACAGGATAAAACTAGTATGGCAACAAAAAATACAATAAAACGCTTTTTATCTAGTCCTTGACCACGTACGCCTTCAGGAGACCACGAAATTATAATGGATTTAGTCACCCAAATAGCTGTTTTCCACTTATATTATTCACCTAATAAAAATTCAGTTTATTAGTCACGTTCCCTCCGAATCTAATCAACATAACTTCCCTTGCAGCTGAACCAATGTTTTGATGACTTTGAATTGTGCTGACAGGCTTCACAGGTCACTGATAACTAGAACTGCAGCATTGGATTCACCAGACTACAGATCTAGAAAATTATTTATACTTTATCTCCTTACATGATAGGAGGGCAAGTAGGGTGGTGAGGAGGAGGAGGAGGAGGGTAAGGAGGAGGAGGAGGAGGAGGGTGAGGAGGAGGGTGAGGAGAAGGAGGAGGAAGAGAAGGAGGAGGAGGGTGAGGAAGAGAAGCAGGAGGGTGAGGAGGACAAGGAGGAGGGTGAGGAGAAGGAGTAAGAGAAGCAGGAGGAGGGTGAGGAGGAGGGTGAGGAGAAGGAGCGTGAAGAGGTAGAGGTTGAAGAGGTGGAGGCTTAGTAGGTAGAGGGAGCATGGAGGGGGGGGGGTGTGGATGGTGGGAGAGGGGGTGTGGAAGGGGCCTGGAGGGGGCTTCACATCTCTCCAGGAGGAGGCCTGCTGGTCTCCTCACCTGAGCCACATGGCCCCGGCTAACCCAGGTGTGGATTACTGCCCCCCATCCCAGCTGGGGGAAGGGGGGGGGGGGGACTGAGAGTGATGACTGCTGAATGGTTAGAGCCAGGCAGTGCAGGGAGACATGCACTCAAAACACTCCGTTCTCCTGACCTAAATCACTGAGGTTGAGCAACGCGCTCCTGTGTGTGTGTGTGTGTGTGTGGGTGCGTGCGTGCGCCTTTAAGTAGCACGGTTTGCCAGGTTCAGTGAGTGTGTGCACGTTATTAGCAAGCACGGTTTGCCAGGTTCTCCCCTAGCACCCCATCCCACCCCTGAGCACCCGCTCCCCTAGCACCCAACACCTCTAGCACCACGCTGACCCCTAGCACCCGCTCCCCCTAGCACCCGGCTCCCCTAGCACCCACTCTCCTTGCCCCTAGCACCACACACCTCTAGCACCCGCTCCCCTAGCACCCACCCGCTCCCCTAGCACCCACTCTCCTAGCACCCACACCTCTAGCACCCACACCTCTAGCACCCACACCTCTAGCACCCCCCGCTCCCCCTAGCACCCGCTCCCCTAGCACCCACTCTCCTAGCACCCACACCCCTAGCACCCGCTCCCCTAGCACCCACTCTCCTAGCACCCACACCTCTAGCACCCACTCTCATAGCACCCACACCCCTAGCCCTAGTGGACTAATTTAGGACTAAGATTAGGACTCATTTAGGACTAAGATTGGGACTCATTTAGGACTAAGATTGGGACTCATTTAGGACTAAGATTAGGACTCATTTAGGACTAAGATTAGGACTCATTTAGGACTAAGATTGGGACTCATTTAGGACTAAGATTGGGACTCATTTAGGACTAAGATTAGGACTCATTTAGGACTAAGATTAGGACTCATTTACCTGCGACTCTGAGCTCATCTTTCATCCTGGACTCAGTGAGCACTCCTAGGACTGCGCTCACGAAGAGAGAGATCAACTGTGGAAGAAGAGCTAAATGAATTGTCGTTTTGGCACTTTAATACGATGCTCAGTGCAAACAGCTAGGAAAACCCTAGGGGTGTCCCTGTGGTGTACACACAGCCATCTACACAATGTCTATCTGAGAAATGGGTTTTATCACATCACATTTACATATCTCATCACACACCAAGATGTAACACATTTAGACAATTATGTGCACACACACACACACACACACACACACACACTCACCTTTCCTCCAAGGGGTGTTTTACAACCACACACTGAACGGATGATAAAACATAATACAGCCAGACTTTATATTCTGGAAGCACTGCGACACACACACACACACACACACACACACACACACACACACACACACACACACACACACACACACACACACACACACACACACAAACACACAATGTAGTTTGTACAGGGGAAGTGAGATTAGCTTTGTGCTGTAATTCAGTTAGCCATCACTGCAGCTAGCTAGCCAACAGACAGGCAGGCAGGGAAGGCTTTTCTGCTGTGTCAGTCATTTACGTTGTTGCTGCTTTGCTCATCCCTTTCACTCACACACACACACACACACACACACACAGGGCGTGGCAGTAGGCCGCGTTCCCGGCAGTGCGTCTCAACGAGGGCGACGAAGCGTCTCTCTGCCGGGGCACTGGGCCGTATCCACTGGTGCTCCTGTGGATATTCCAGCACTCCCATTTCAGCGTGACTTCTTCTGGAAAAACATGTGGGGGGGGGGGGGGGGGGGGGAGGAACAGCCGATAAACAGGGGTGATTGATTTGACAAGTGGAATGATGTTTGATGTTCGTTTAGGTCGCGCGCTGGAAGGCGTACCGCCTGAGGAATTCTTTCTGTGTCGTTTTTCATTAGCTTTCCCTGTCGGTGACGGCCGTGAACACGGAAAGGCTTTCTGCTCTGAATCCTTCTCTGCGTAACCTGCGACTGCCTGCTGTATTTGCGTCCTTCTCAGAGGTGAACCTGTGCCTGTGAGCCTCGGAGTTGGACAGGCATGGGGCGGGCGATAAGCGATTCAGTCGGATCTGTTGACACAGGATGTGAGAGCTCAGGGTTTGTTCTGCTCTACATGTTGAAAGTGGCCCGACCTTCTCCTTCCTCTTCTGAGACGGATTTGCGAGGAACTGCTCCATTTTCTCTCAATCCTCCAACATCAGCTGATAACTAACCGGCGTCGCTGACGGTTTGAATGCATATTCTTGAACACTAAAGTGTGTATGAGTGTGTGTGTATATTATATGTATATACATGCTAGAAGCTCTACAGGCTGACACACACACACACACACACACACACACACACACACACACACACACACACACACACACACACACACACACACACACACACACACACACACACACACACACACACACACACACACACACACACACACAATGGTTGGAGAACCTTCCAGGCAGGCCTGGTACTGTTCCCGGGGAAGGCAGCTCCCCTGCTTCTGCTTTCACCGGGCAAATCGAAGCCAGTTGTGGTGGGAGGGCACGGAGTTAAACAGCCGCTTTAATCACTTCTACAGGGGGGGGGGGGGGGGGGGCGTTTACGGGCTTGAAATAGATACGTTTATTGGTTCTGGCCCCCCCCCCCCCCCCCCCCAGGTATGGTGATGATAAATGGTCACAGCGTGAGCTGAGCAGAAGCGTCACAAGAACGCAGACTGAAGACGTTTTGTTGTAAACGTCTTCAGTCTGCAGTAAGGCAGACTGAAGACGTTTTGTTGTTAACGGTCTTCAGTCTGCAGGAAGGCAGACTGAAGACGTTTTGTTGTAAAGGTCTTCAGTCTGCAGTAAGGCAGACTGAAGACGTTTTTGTTGTAAAGGTCTTCAGTCTGCAGTAAGGCAGACTGAAGACGTTTTGTTGTAAAAGTCATCGTCCAAAATCACCATTACAGGAACAAGCTTACAAGCTTTCAGTGCATTTGGGGAGTCTACCTTGTTCGGGGAGTCTACCTTGTTTGGGGAGTCTACCTTGTTTGGGGAGTCTACCTTGTTCGGGGAGTCTACCTTGTTTGGGGAGTCTACCTTGTTTGGGGAGTCTACCTTGTTTGGGGAGTCTACCTTGTTTGGGGAGTCTACCTTGTTTGGGGAGTCTACCTTGTTCGGGGAGTCTACCTTGTTTGATCACGGCCAGCATGGTGTCATCGTGTCGGCGTGTAGTGTACGGATAAATACAACATCCTTTACCAAGCGTTATGTCCTCCCAGTTGTCGGAGAAGAGCACGCATTCCTCCCGTGGGCTAGCTGAACACACCCACAGGGAGACACACTCCCACAAGGCTGGGAGTCTGACCTTTGCTCAACTAGTAGGCCTACGTGTCAAAAAGTAGTATAATGATAAAGAAATTCTTCCCAAAAACGCAATGCGTGGTTCCTTTGGCATCTGTCCTTGTTGTTTCCCATTATTTCAATTTGCTTCAACCCAGAGCGTTTTTTTGGGTTCGGTTTTTGTTGTTTTGTTTTTTGTTTGGTTTTTGAGAAGTTTGAGTCCCCCCCCCCCCCCCCCCCACCCCCACCCCCCCCCCCCCCCCCCCCCCCCCCCCCCCCCCCCCCCCCAAACACCACCCCCAGCATGGAGGACGGTGAGGGTCACCCCAGCTGGGCGGTTTCCTCGCTCTTTATTAAAAACTCCCCCCCCCCCCCCCCCCCCCCCCCTTCCCCGTAACTGTCTCGTTTCATTTAGCCATTGAGCGTTGAAGGCAAGTGCTTATTAACCTTCTTTTTATTAACCACTAATTAGGCTTCGGAGCAGTCAGCCACTAGCGCGCTGTCACCCCGGTGCGTGCGTGTGTGTGTGTGTGTGTGTGTGTGTGTCTCTGTGCCTGTGTCTCTGTGTGTGTGTGTGTGCGTGCGTGCGTGCGTGTGTGTGTGTGTCTCTGTGTGTGTGTGTGTGTGCGTGCATGCGTGCGTGCGTGTGTGTGTGCGCATGCAGCAGGCTGTCTGTTACCTGAGGTGTCATCATGAACGATGTGTTGCTCCAGCGACTCAGCCGAGATGGAGACGGCCGGGGGAACTGCATGTTTAACATCTCACAAGGTCAGTAGGGAACAGCAGTGACCGCGTGGGATCAAATAAAGAGCTGATGGAGAGGAATAAGAAAGGTCATGTTGATGTTTCAGACATCTTCTGAGTCACTCTTCCAGGTTACCAGCATCCCTTTTCCTCTCCCTGGACACCGAAGACGCCTTGACTGTGAAGCAGTTTGTTAGTATTCTCACCGCAAGAAAAATGCATCATCTAAACGTTGACCACATGACCCAAGCACTCTTGTTAGTCAGTAGTGGGCTGTGGTCCCACAGCTCTGTCCAAACACACCAGTGCAGTCACGGCTGGTTACCAGAAGGACTAGTAGACTATGAATCACACAAGCTCATCCTCTCCTCCTCCCCATCCCCCCCGTGGGTGGAGGCGGGAGTAGCTCCCCCCGCTAACCAGGAGCCGGTGTTGGGCTGTTCATACTGGTTGAGTCAGACCCTTTAATGGTGCCAGGGGCTGTGGAAAAAGGGGGGGGGGGGGGGGGACTTGACGAAATGACACAAAAACGCAGTTTGACACGCAGTAACAAATGGTCGTCACATCATGTGGAAGCAGAGATGCGTCTGTTTGGGGGTTGAGGAGAGTCTGACTGCGTTCCCGGTGTGGCGTGGATCCTGCCACCTTGGTGGCTCTGCTGGGCTGCTCCGCACACAGCTATGGGTACAAACCAGTTTACTGTAGAGGTGGCCAGATGTTCCAGCCAGAGCAGGTGTTAGCTGCTGACATGTCAGACCTCTCCCCTGAGTGAGTGAGTGAGTGAGTGAGTGAGTGAGTGAGTGAGTGAGTGAGTGAGTGAGTGAGTGAGTGAGTGAGTGAGTGAGTGAGTGAGTGAGTGAGTGAGTGTGTGTGTGTGTGTGTGTGTGTGTGTGTGTGTGTGTGTGTGTGTGTGTGTGTGTGTGTGTGTGTGTGTGTGTGTGGTGATGGCTGCTTTATCCTGTGTGCCTTGATTATTGAAATGCACAACAGGTGTGCAGCCCCACCCAGCCCCAGAGCCCAATGAGTCTGACTCGGGCCAGGTGAGGCTGCTTCAACCAGCCATCAGCCACACACACTCCACACCCTGATTGGCTGATTGTTTGCCCTTGAATCTGTCCCAAGAAGGACTCGGATCTGTGGAGAACGCGCGCACGCGCACGCGCGCACACACACACACACACACACACACACACACACACACACACACACACACACACACACACACACACACACACACACACACACACACACACACACACACACACACACACACACACACACACATTATTAGTCGAGGGAAGTTCATTATTCCAGCCAGTTCTACTGGATTGGTTCCCCAGAGCGGTCTGGGGGCGGACGGGGGGACAGGGGGGGGGGGGACCAGGGGGACCGCAGCACGTGGCGAGGGCCTTGCTCACCGTAAAGTAACCCAGGGGCCCAGCCGTAACGCCGCGGCGCTTCCTCTGTGGCCTTCCGGAGGATCAGCGGCCAAAGCTCACCGCCACGCGCCTCAGAGGAGGAGGAGGAGGAGGAGAGTCCTCATTCCAGAACTGATTCTCCAGTCCTCATTGAGGCTCTGGGCTGTTTGAAGTGGTCGACCCAAGCCGCTTGGACAGGAAGCATTGGGCTTTAGTACTTTTTCCAACCCCCCCCCCCACCCCAAAAAAGGAATGAAGCCGAACTGAGAATAGAAGGAAAAACAAAAAGGAGTGGAAAAGAATGCAAGAGTTTAGAGGGAGTGGAAAATAGAGGAAGCAGAGAAGAGAGAGCGAGAGCGAGAGAGAGAGAGAGAGAGAGAGAGAGAGAGAGAGAGAGAGAGAGAGAGAGAGAGAGCGAGAGAGAGAGAGAGAGAGAGAGAGCGAGGGAAGCAAAATAGATACTCGGGCGAAGTAATCCAAGATGGCATTGTGACGCTGTAGCAGTAATCCACAGGCACGTGTAAGCTGTGAACAAAACACACAGACGGCACGCCGCGGAAGAAGAACAAGCGCTGAGCCTTATTATGGCGCCCATTGTTCCATTCTCGTCGTCGTCGTCGTCCGTGGGCAGAGAGGAGAGGAGAGGAGAGGAGAGGAGAGGAGAGGAGAGGAGAGGAGAGGAGAGGAGAGGAGAGGAGAGGAGACGGTGTGGGGTGTTGTTTGCTCGGCAAAGGGGGCCAAATGCAAACAGCGCAGGACGGGGCCCGGCGTTCCCACCAGGAGCTTCGTTGTGTTGACATTAACACCGTTCCCATAAACATATTAGTGTGAGAGTGGGCCGGACAGAGACAGATGGGTAACAGCATCAGGGAGATACCTGGCTGCCAATAACGCCCCCCCCCCCCCCCTCCCCCGCCCCCGGTCAGGGGCCACGGGAACACGGAGCAGGCCGACGGCATATGGTCCGCTAAATATTGACTGATGTTATAATCAGGCTGTGTCTAATCGTAACGATTAATTACCGTTACAACAGTTTCACCTTTGCGTGAGACTCCCAAACTGCCGGTACACCAGCGTACCTCCGGACTGTTTTGTGGCCAGGCTTCGACCGGTCCAGACTCGGGGAACCTTTCTGCACGGCTGGAACCTGCAGCCAATCGTTAGTCATGGGCGACACGTCTAGCCATCCTTTATCCTTATTATTTAGTCTGTCAAATGTAATAAACGACAGCGCACGGCCATCGCACGTTGAGGATCACCAGAGTGCAGAGTCATTCTTCAATGAGCTTGCGTTGCGCAGACAAGAAGTACCAGAACAAAAACGGTATTGTGTAAAGAACCAAAATATTGAATGATTGAACGATTAACAGATTATCAAAATAACATTTGATAAATTTTCTGTTGATCGACCAATCGATAAATTGTTTTTGCCTTCCTCTGCTCTTTTCACGTTGATACAATCCGTGTGATTGCAAAGCGGACGCACAAACACAACATTGAATGACTTAGTGATCCAATCAAAAGTCGATAACGGTATCCGTTTACGTGTGAACATAACATGGCTGTACCATCATGTGTTTCCGACAAATCGAACATTTCATGAGGGATATGCAGGGAGCTCCTATAGGAGGCTGGGCCCCTGGGAAGCTATATGCACACCTCTATGTGTGTCTGCACGGGGCCTTGCTGTGTGCTGAGAGAGAGAGAGAGAGAGAGAGAGAGAGAGAGAGAGAGAGAGAGAGAGAGAGACAGAGAGAGAGATGTGTGGGAGGACTCACATGTTCCACATCAGACCACTCACAGGTGAGGATCAGAAGAGCTTTCCTCTTGAGAAACTTAACACGGGAGCTGTAACACACACACACACACACACACACACACACACCCTTCCACCCGCTCACAGAACGGGTGGGCGACAGGAGAAGGAAGAGAAACATTTCATGCCAACCTCCTCGTGTAGAGCAACATATTTCTTGGTTTGTGTGTTAAAACGAGAGGCAATGTGTCACACTGTAGAACGCTTGTGCTTCTAAACCGTCAAAAGAACTGCCCAAGGAAAAACCAAACACCGCTGTTTATTGTTCTTTGGTGAAAGAAAAAAAATCACCTTAATCGCTTTGTGTTTATCGAAGCAGCCCAAAGCTTGACGTTGAGAACCTCTGAGAGATTTCAGTGTTTATCTTCAGGACGGTCGGGAGAAATAAGGCAAAAGATTAGTGGATTCCAACAGGTTTGGACAGAAGTGCTTGTGACGTTTAAAGTCACAACCGCGGTAAGCAACAACACAAAATGGCAGATGGATTCAGACGTCCGGACCCTCTCACTTTCGATGAGAATGTGGCAGAGCATTGGCGCTAGTTTGAACGAGAATACGATATCTTCATTGCCGCCGCACACAGCGATAAACCTGCCCGAACCAGAGCTTATATACTCCTTAACCTCGCAGGACCAGAGGCTATAGAGAGGGAGCGGTCATTCACATATTCACCCGTGGTACTAGGAGCACATGACAACATCGTCACTCCAGCAGAATCCAGAGAGGACCCCGAGTGTCTTAAAAGGAAGTTTCAAGAAATATGCAACCCTGAAACAAACGTGATAATGGAGAGGCACAACTTCAACACCAGACATCAGAAGCCTGGCGAAACCATCGAGGCATATGTGAGAAACATTGAGAAATCAAGCCAAAAACTGCAATTTCGGTGCATTGGAAAACGAACTGATAAGAGACAGACTGGTATGTGGAATAAGCAGCGACAGTGTCAGACGCACACTGCTAAAAGAGACTGACCTAACGCTGTCCAAAGCAGTACGCATTTGCCAAATCAGCGAACTCACAGAAAAACACAGCAAAACCCTCTCCACGCAAAAAACGGTGACAACCGCCAGTGTAGATGCTGTACAAATAAAACATAACGTCTTCAGCAAAATTAAGCGCACTATGAAGGAAAATTCACCATCAATCTCCAGCTGCCGGAATTGTGGGGGGACCCATCCAGCAAAGCGTGACCAGTGTCCAGCTTTTGGCCGGCAGTGCCACAACTGCGGGAAGCAGAACCACTTCAAAGGCCAGTGCAGGTCCGCCAAGTCCAGCAGACCAAATAGACAGGTAAACCAGCTATACGCCGAATCAGACACTGACCGTGACAGTGAAGACACAGTCACCATTGACGGCTTGTCTTTGCATGATGATGAAAGGAAAACTGGCAAGGAAGTTAGTTACAAAAATTCAACGTGACTCTCACCTACAAGAAAGGAAAACACCTCTACCTAGCCGACACCCTTTCCCGTGCACCAAGATGCAACGTCAGCCCCCAGAGGCCAGAACGGCCAGAGTTCGAGGTGATGACAGTTCAACTGATATCTCCACGGCGTCTTGAAGAACTCCGTAAATACACTGCTGCAGACACGGTGCTGCAGAAACTCACCCATTTCATTCAACGGGGCTGGCCAAGACGTCCGTGCAGCGTACCTACAGAGGTGAGACCATTTTTTGGTTTCCGTGATGTACTCACCGTCGAAGGCGGGGTCATCATGAAAGGAAACAGGGCAGTCGTGCCCACCGCCCTACACACTGAGTATTTGAAGGTGCTACACATGGGACACCCAGGAGTTGAATCCACAAAGAGAAGGGCGAGGGAAAGTGTTTTCTGGCCATCAATAAATGAGGACATTCAGGATGTCATTATGGCATGCGGCGTCTGCAACAGCCTGAAGCCCCACCAGCAAAAAGAGCCGCTAAAACTGCACACAGTCCCGGACCTGCCCTGGTCTCTCGTCGCCACAGACATATTTGAATGGAGGAATCACCACTACCTGGTGCTTGTTGATTCATACTCTGGGTGGTTTGAGATGGACCGGCTCAGCTGCCTGTCATCATCGACAATCATCGATAAGCTAAAGCACCATTTCTCTGTCCACGGGATCCCACAGAAGCTATGCTCGGACAACGGCACCCAGTATACTAGCCAGGCCTTCCATGACTTTGCCCGATCCTGGGATTTCCAGCATGTGACAAGCAGTCCTGAATATCCACAGTCCAATGGCCTCAGTGAGAGGGCTGTAAGGAGTGCAAAGAAACTGTTGGCGGTCACAGCGAGAGACGGGACAGATTTCTACCTGAATCTGCTCGGCATACGAAACACGCCCCGAGACAACACTCTGGGCTCACCTGCACAGAGGCTGTTGTCCCGTCGCACTCGGACTATTCTGCCTGTCTGCAAGCAATTGCTGAAACCAGCTGCGAAAACCCCCGACCAGCATCAAAGCACAGTTAACGAAGAAGCGGCAGACACAAAAACACTACTACGACAAGACCAGCAAACCACTACGCCCCCTGGCACCAAACCAGGTGGTACGACTCCAAAGAAAAAGGGGACATAACACTGTGGGAATCACACGCTCATCACACGCTCATGACCTTGAAATGGAAGACTTTTATGGCACACAAATAAAAGACAAAATCCAGTTTTTCATTTTCATAATTAGCGTTTATTTCTCTATTAGTTTCTCTATTATTAATGTCACAAAATTAGTCTTCAAAATGCAGACTAGGTTCTGTATATAAACTGTACAGGAAAGCAAGGCACTGTACACTGTATTTAAGGATTAACAAATCCAATACATATCCTGTAGCTCCTAGACACCCAAATGCACCTTTGACTCATGAGCACCAGGCTAACTAGCGGTAGCGACTGGGCAACCATAGGAGACTCATTGGTTTGTATTTGTAAAGGGGGAGTGGCAAACTGTACACACTGTCTCAGCGAAAGGGACACACATCAACATCACATGAAACCTGACATCCAGTTTATTTCTCGATTTTCACCAAATAATCCGAAAGACTCAAAAAGTCCTATGTACCTTCTATAGAAATATAAATTACATCTACTGCACAAACGACACAAGAGTAGCAGAGTTAGTCGCAGTGAGCCAAGCAGTTTGGCCGGACACACACACACACACACACACACACACACACACACACACACACACACACACACACACACACACACACACACACACACACACACACACACACACACACACACACACACACACACACACACACACACACACACACACACACACACGACTGGGCCAGCATATATACATCCTACGCGGTGTGCGGCTTTATTGAAAACGGACTTAACATGACAACATTTAAATAAGGCAGCTTTAGCCAAGCATCAAACGCACTTCCTACACAAAGACAAACACTTTGACGCAGAACGGACGCCACAGGGGGGGGGGGGGGGGGTACACACACACACTGCCGCCCACTGACCCAGGGTCGCTCCGAGTCCTTGCCCATCAAGGACAAAAGGATCTTAGGGGGAGTCCGGAGTCCACGCTACTGACTTTCAAACCTTTCTTGTAGGCGTGTGCGTTTGTGCGTGCGCGCGTGTGCGTGTCACTCCCTGTCTGTCACGGTCCGCTCAGCTCTTCAGTCATCCGACCTTCTAGAAGAGTCCTTTAGCTTTCTTTACGTTCACCTGCTTCCAGCCGGGCAGACATTCATAGTCCTCTCTGCTCATCTCCAGGCCTTTCTAGGAGAGCAATGGAGACAGAAAAGAAAAAGAGTCACAGAAGGGCCAACTATGGATCCTCAGGTATCCTCCACAGGGAGTGTGTGGTAGTAGTACGCTCCATCCAGACGTAAGGTCAATATCAAACCAGTGAACACACACTCATGCAGATGGCCGGATCAGCGCCTCACACACCAAGAAGAAAGTCATCCAAAGAAAGGGTTTACAGCGAGGTTGTGCTGCAGTAAAGAGCCTCCACACACTTTGAAAATCCGAGCGGGCATATAAACAAACGGACAGATTAGATATTTTCATCATGGCTTTTAGAGGAACAACAGTAATTGGGTTTCAGAGGAACACAATTCACGTAAGTGACAGGACCAGTTATTGTATTAGAAGCTTGGAGGCAGTGAACTGCAGCAGCCATTGGTCCTCCCATGCTCTCAGGACACACAGTAGGAAGACTCACCTTCCCATAATGCTCTGCACCCTGTTGAGTGGAGTCAATGATACAGGGCAAAGACCAAGACAGCCCACAGGGACAAAGGTGGAAGGAAAAGAAAGATGTAACAAGACATGATGTGCCACAAAAAGTGTAACGTGAAATAAAAAGAATACATTTCTCCTGAGAGACAGAGAGCGCGACAGACAGAGAGAGAGAGAAAGCTAGCGAGAGTGATAGCGAGGATATGATACAGTATAAAGAAAAGAGACAGGTCGAGCAGATGACTATAGAGAATATGCAGATGATCATGTGACATGTTCTGACGCACTGGACAGCAACAACAACGTTTTCTGAAGGGGTTTAAAAAATCTTCTATAGTTTCCCTAAAGAGCCGGTATAGCGGCTACGTTGGTGGCTGGGATGGGTAACTAGCTCTACCATCTGGGTTAGCGCAATGTGCTGGATTAACTTGACACATCGACTTCTGGAAGCGCCCCGTTGTATTATATTATACCGCCCTCTATGGGAAGATGTGAGTAATTACTTTGTTCAGCTGACCAACCACAGCAAAGAACAAGGCCACACATAAAGCAACGCTGCTGGTAGGCCAACGAGACATGATCGTTTCAATGAAAATGCTGACCTTGAAATTGAAGACTTTAATGGCACACAAATAAAAGACAAAATCCAGTTTTTCATTTTCATAATTAGCGTTTATTTCTCTATTAGTTTCTCTATTATTAATGTCACAAATTTAGTCTTCAAAATGCAGACTAGGTTCTGTATATAAACTGTACAGGAAAGCAAGGCACTGTACACTGTATTTAAGGATTAACAAATCCAATACATATCCTGTAGCTCCTAGACACCCAAATGCACCTTTGACTCATGAGCACCAGGCTAACTAGCGGTAGCGACTGGGCAACCATAGGAGACTCATTGGTTTGTATTTGTAAAGGGGGAGTGGCAAACTGTACACACTGTCTCAGCGAAAGGGACACACATCAACATCACATGAAACCTGACATCCAGTTTATTTCTCCATTTTCACCAAATAATCCGAAAGACTCAAAAAGTCCTATGTACCTTCTATAGAAATATAAATTACATCTACTGCACAAACGACACAAGAGTAGCAGAGTTAGTCGCAGTGAGCCAAGCAGTTTGGCCGGACACACACACACACACACACACACACACACACACACACACACACACACACACACACACACACACACACACACACACACACACACACACACACACACACACACACACACACACACACACACACACACACACACACACACACACACACACACACACACACGACTGGGCCAGCATATATACATCCTACGCGGTGTGCGGCTTTATTGAAAACGGGACTTAACATGACAACATTTAAATAAGGCAGCTTTAGCCAAGCATCAAACGCACTTCCTACACAAAGACAAACACTTTGACGCAGAACGGACGCCACGGGGGGGGGGGGGGGGGGGGGGGGGTACACACACACACACACACACACACACACACACACACACACACACACTGCAGCCCACTGACCCAGGGTCGCTCCGAGTCCTTGCCCATCAAGGACAAAAGGATCTTAGGGGGAGTCCAGAGTCCACGCTACTGACTTTCAAAACCTTTCTTGTAGGCGTGTGCGTGTGTGCGTTTGTGCGTGTGCGTCACTCCGTGTCTGTCACGGTCCGCTCAGCTCTTCAGTCATCCGACCTTCTAGAAGAGTCCTTTAGCTTTCTTTACGTTCACCTGCTTCCAGCCGGGCAGACATTCATAGTCCTCTCTGCTCATCTCCAGGCCTTTCTAGGAGAGCAATGGAGACAGAAAAGAAAAAGAGTCACAGAAGGGCCAACTATGGATCCTCAGGTATCCTCCACAGGGAGTGTGTGGTAGTAGTACGCTCCATCCAGACGACAGGTCAATATCAAACCAGTGAACACACACTCATGCAGATGGCCGGATCAGCGCCTCACACACCAAGAAGAAAGTCATCCAAAGAAAGGGTTTACAGCGAGGTTGTGCTGCAGTAAAGAGCCTCCACACACTTTGAAAATCCGAGCGGGCATATACAAAAACGGACAGATTAGATTAGATCTTTTCATCATGGCTTTTAGAGGAACAACAGTAATTGGGTTTCAGAGGAACACAATTCACGTAAGTGACAGGACCAGTTATTGTATTAGAAGCTTGGAGGCAGTGAACTGCAGCAGCCATTGGTCCTCCCATGCTCTCAGGACACACAGTAGGAAGACTCACCTTCCCATAATGCTCTGCACCCTGTTGAGTGGAGTCAATGATACAGGGCAAAGACCAAGACAGCCCACAGGGACAAAGGTGGAAGGAAAAGAAAGATGTAACAAGACATGATGTGCCACAAACGTGAAATAAAAAGAATACATTTCTCCTGAGAGACAGAGAGCGCGACAGACAGAGAGAGAGAGAAAGCTAGCGAGAGTGATAGCGAGGATATGATACAGTATAAAGAAAAGAGACAGGTCGAGCAGATGACTATAGAGAATATGCAGATGATCACGTGACATGTTCTGACGCACTGGACAGCAACAACAACGTTTTCTGAAGGGGTTTAAAACATATTTTATAGTTTCCCTAAAGAGCCGGTATAGCGGCTACGTTGGTGGCTGGGATGGGTAACTAGCTCTACCATCTGGGTTAGCGGTGGATCAGCAACCACAGCTTGTTAAATCAAGTTGAACTTTGGTCGGGGCAAGTCAACGGTATTGGTCGTTCTCTCGGTGGGGGGCTTTATCTGTGAGTTGAGGTGCCGCCGACGTTTCTTCCTCATCTTGTGCCCCCGGTACAAACTATGAGGGGGGGGGGGGGGGGGGGGGGGTTTGGTTACAATATCTACCTCCTGTGGGGTGTACGGCGTCTTTAGAGTCACGTGACTGCAGGACCTCTATAGAGTCTGCTCACGGGCCAAGGTGTGCAGAGGTTCGTTATCGAGTCGTAACTCGTTTAGAATAAACGCAACGCGTCCCGGATTCAGAAGCACCTCAAAGTCTTCGTCGGACAGGTACACCTCCAGCCGCAGGGGGTCCGCGCCTTCTGGGAGGGGCCGGGCCAGCAGCTCTGCCAGGGGGTAGGCGGTCTTACACAGCCTGGCCAACACATCCTCCACCAGGATGATCTGGTTACACACCTCCGCGTCCTAGAGGATCACGCACACACACACACACACACACACACACACACACACACACACACACACACACACACACACACACACACACACACACACACACACACACACACACACACACACACACACCTTCTTATATTTGGATAAAACAGTTCCGTAATACCAATGCTGCAGGAGGAACCGAGACGGTTAGCTAAAATCATTAGGTAACCGTCTGCGTGACATACACTGTGTTCAAATTGAACTGCTAATCGTAACAGCAGCAGACAATAAAGAAAACATTAATAAAGCAGACAGTATAAACTCACAACATCATAAAAAGAAGTCCACCAAAATAAAAGGCAGTATTTGCATGTACAGTATTAAATGTACAATAATAATACGGTGGAAATGTATGTTTGGTTTTTGACATCCCCATCCTCTCCTGAGAGTGTCTCCCCCTCCTCAGGAGAGTGTCTCCCCCTCCTCCTCAGGAGAGTGTCTCCCCCTCCTCCTCAGGAGAGTGTCTCCCCCTCTCCCCAGGAGTGTCTCAACCTCCTCACCTTCTCCCCAGGAGTGTCTCCCCCTCCTCCCCCTCAGGAGAGTGTCTCCCCCTCCTCCTCAGGAGAGTGTCTCCCCCTCTCCCCAGGAGTGTCTCAACCTCCTCACCTTCTCCCCAGGAGTGTCTCCCCCTCCTCCCCCTCAGGAGAGTGTCTCCCCCTCCTCCCCCTCAGGAGAGTGTCTCCCCCTCCTCCCCCCAGGAGAGTGTGTCTCCCTCCTCCCCCTCTCCTCAGGAGAGTGTGTCTCCCTCCTCCCTCTCCCCAGGAGAGTGTCCCCCTCCTCCCTCTCCCCAGGAGAGTGTCCCCCTCCTCCCTCTCCCCAGGAGAGTGTCCCCCTCCTCCCTCTCCCCAGGAGAGTGTCTCCCTCCTCCCCCCAGGAGTGTGTCTCCCTCCTCTCCCCAGGAGAGTGTCTCCCTCCTCCCCTCAGGAGAGAGTGTCTCCCTCCTCCCCTCAGGAGAGAGTGTCTCCCTCCTCCCTCTCCCCAGGAGAGTGTCCCCCTCCTCCCTCTCCCCAGGAGAGTGTCCCCCTCCCTCCTCCCCCCAGGAGAGTGTCCCCCTCCTCACCCTCTCGGTGATCTCGGCCACGTCCTCGCGGTGCTCCCAGCACGGGAACATGTTGGTGAAGGTGAGCGGCTCCAGGCCCGCGTGGATCAGATACGACTTGGGGGGTTTCTTCACGTTCTTATCTGGGGGGGGGGGGGGGGGGGGGGGCACACACACACACACACACGTTTAGAAAGTCGTTCCTCCCCCTGGCGTTTTAACCACGCCTTAATGGAGTTCTGTATTGAAGCAGAGTCCACCGCCTCATGAGAGACACTCTACAGCAGCATGTCCTACGTTTCGTCTGATGGACCCCCACAAACAGCTCAAGTACCCCATCGGCCGCACCAAACCAGCTGTCCTCGGTTGAACTGATATTCTAGTATCACTCAGCACCACCCTTTGGTTCACTAGTGGCCTCTGCGTTTCAAAGGGAAGCAGAAGAGTCGTACTCATGGCTTATAGATCAGCAACAATCAATGCATATCGATACTCAACAACTTCACTAAATACTCATATTTACATCGTTTGGTATAACAAAGCTAATGACGACGTGCTAACAGCCAAAGAGTAGTGGGAGCCTGCAGGTGATGACACCAACAGCCCCGCGATTGGTTGGACCAGACCCCAACGGCCCCGTGATTGGTTGGACCAGACCCCAACGGCCCCGTGATTGGTTGGACCAGAGCCCAACGGCCCCGCGATTGGTTGGAACGCCTCGACCCTCTCCGTACGCCCCCCCCCCCCCCCCCCCCACCCCTAAACAACAGGGAGGTCTGCGGCCCCCACCTCGGCAGTAGCGCAGCACCGTCTCCATGGCACACTTGCGGTCCGAGTCCCAGCGGATGCGAGCGGAGCCGGTCACCTGGCTGTCCCGCGCCCACCAGCCCTGCCACAGGTACACCTCGTGGTGGTTGTCCACCAGGAACAGCGCTGGTGGGGGGAGACAAGCAGACGGTCGTTACTGTTTGCTTCTCTATCCATCTATACACACACGCACGCACACGCACACACACACACACACACACACACACACACACACACACACACACACTTTTAACTAGGAGAGATCATCGTTATGTTTTCTAAATTCATTCGAATGGTTTACAGCCATACAGTAAAATGATTAAATAAATAGCGTAAATGTGTGTGTGTGTCTGAGTGAGTGAGTGAGTGAGTGTATATGTATGTGTGTGCATGTGAGTGCACGTGTGAGTGCATGTGTGTCCGTGTGCATGTTAGTGTGTATGCACGTGCGTGTGTGTGCATGTTAGTGCATGTGAGTGAGCGTGATGCATGCGTGTGTGAGCGCAGGTGAGTGTGTATGCGAGCGCATGCGAGTGTGTTGCGTGTGTGTGCGTGTGTGCGTGCGTGTGTGCGTGTCCGTGCGTGTGTGCGTGTGTGTGCGTGCGTGCGTACCGGGCTGGGAGGCGGTGTACAGGTCCTCCTGGAGGAAGGGCTGGGGGTTGACCAGCTCCGGGAGCCTGGCGGGGTACAGCAGCTCCACGGCCCGGAACTCCCCGGAGCTGCTGGCCAGCTGGTACAGGCGGGGCGTGAAGCTGAACCGGCCCGGGTCTGGGGGGGACACGGTGACATCATCACACTGACACGCCGGCCCACCGCGGACCGCTCGGTCTTCAAACACTAACAACCACCGCAACACTGGACGGTGGTGGGGGGGGGGGGGGGGGGTCTAGACCGCTGCGTTCTGGCACTGGGACGTCGGGCCGCACCTGTGTGCCTTTAGAGCCACTGACCTTGCAGCATGCAGTCGTACGCCTTCCGGTCCCTCCTCCCCAGGGCCTCCCAGAATCCAGCGGGCTCGGCCCCCTCATCACACTCCACGATGGTCACCTGGCTGCTGCTGTGAAGCCCCGTCTCCAGCGGACAGCTGGTTACCAAGACAACGTCTCGTGAGTGACGCATCCGCATGCATGTCATTGAATGTGTGTGTGTGTGTGTGTGTGTGTGTGTGTGTGTGTGTGTGTGTGTGTGTGTGTGTGTGTGTGTGTGTGTGTGTGTGTGTGTGTGTGTGTGTGTGTGTGTGTGTGTGTGTGTGTGTGTGTGTGTGTGTGTGTTTCGGGGTGTGCATTGCTCCGCACCCCTGCATTCAGGCCACTGCTACTGCAGCTAGCTCAATGCTAGTCTCCTGGCTACGCGCGTCTTGGTTAGATCTGTTCGCTCCATGAACTCAGACTGGCTCCCACATCCTAGATGTCACTAATATCGGAATACAAACACTTCCCCTCTGGAATGTTACGGTAAGTAAGGGCCTTTTAAATAAAGGTTATTGTTACTGTGATTAAGAGCCTTATGAATAAAGTGAACTGGAAGTGTGATTAAGAAACGTATAAATAAAGTTCCCTGTTACTGTGATTAAGATCCTTATAAATAAAGTTCACCGTTACTGTGATTAAGATCCTTATAAATAAAGTTCACCGTTACTGTGATTAAGATCCTTATAAACAAAGTTATCTAACTGTGATTAAGGGCGTTATAAATAAAGTTAACTGTTACTGCGATTAAGAGCGTTATAAATAAAGTTGACCGTCCCTGTGATGAAGAGCCGTGTAAATAAAGCTTGCTGACTCACTGCTCCTTGATGCTGCTGGCGGCGGTGAGGGCCACGTCCCGCGTGTGTGTCTGAGCCTTGCAGCCGTGCCATAGGTAGATGAGGGCCTGGCCCACGCCCACCATCACCATGGAGACCCGCGAGCGCAGGCTGCTGCAGTGACACGCCACCTCCAGCAGGTGGCCCTCCTGCGCCATCTCCCCTCGCACACAGTACAGCCGCCAGTCATCTGGGACCAGGGGAGAGAGGTCTGCTTGTTAGTCTGCTGGGACCAGGGGAGAGAGGTCTGCTTGTTAGTCTGAGGGACCAGGGGAGAGAGGTCTGCTTGTTAGTCTGAGGGACCAGGGGAGAGAGGTCTGCTTGTTAGTCTGAGGGACCAGGGGAGAGAGGTCTGCTTGTTAGTCTGAGGGACCAGGGGAGAGAGGTCTGCTTGTTAGTCTGAGGGACCAGGGGAGAGAGGTCTGCTTGTTAGTCTGAGGGACCAGGGGAGAGAGCTCTGCTTGTTAGTCTGAGGGACCAGGGGAGAGAGGTCTGCTTGTTAGTCAGAGGGACCAGGGGAGAGAGGTCTGCTTGTTAGTCAGAGGGACCAGGGGAGAGAGGTCTGCTTGTTAGTCAGAGGGACCAGGGGAGAGAGGTCTGCTTGTTAGTCTGAGGGACCAGGGGAGAGAGGTCTGCTTGTTAGTCTGAGGGACCAGACTAAAGGCCTTCCATGTGAACAAACATTTATAGAATGTCACCAACAAATCAACGGTCCTCCAATTGAAAATAGAAACAGTCAAACGTTGTCAAACTAAAATGTTTAGATAAATAGTCAAATAAAAAAAGGATTCCCAGAATCAGTTCTTTCCATGCCTCAATAAAAACATGATCTACTTAGAAGGGGAAATAAATGGTTTCTTCAAGTGGATTTTCCATGGATTCCTTCATTCCGTCTTGACATGCTTAAAGTTTGAGATAGAGCAGCTTTAGACACGTGGTAGAAGTTGGGTCCACCACATAGATAGAGTTAAAGAGCTATAGCTCACACAATGATCTCGATGCAATGATCTCGAACGAGAGCGCAGGATTATTTCCAGTAAGATATCAGTGGGAACCATTCACCAGAACATAGACCTGCCCTGTGGGTTCTGATTACATCCTCTGTTGATTACAGGATGCCATTAATCAAATCTAAAGCGCGTTTCCGGCCGGTGTGAGAAGAGTCATGTGTCATTCCAACGAGGAGGTAAAGCAGATGCTGTGTGTCCTTACTCTGGGACATCTCCTCCTCTTCCTCCCGCCTCCCTGAGTGGACCACCATCCCTCCTTTGAAGCACTGAAGGAAGCAGGGAGGCTCCTTGCCCTGGAGGACCTGGACCTGGGGGGGGAAGAGGAGGAAGAGGAAGAGGAGGGTCAGCACCAACAGCTGGTAAAGGGTTTACACGGGGTCTGTTTTAAATGAAACACCATGCATCTGTGTGAGACTACACACGAACGGGGATGATGGAGTTTGTGCAGTAACGACAGACACACCCCCCCCCCACCCACCTGTGCCCCTCGCTCCTCGTCCAGCTCCACGGTCATCAGCGCAGACGTTCCCTTCTCGCTGACGGTGGCGTTGCGGCCCTGCCAGAAGAAGTAGCAGCACTTCTCCTTCCCAGCACCGGCCGTCCGGACCTGGTCCGGGTCCTGCCTCTTCCCCACTACAGACCAGCAGAACCAGTAACACAACCCATAACCCTCTGGTGAGACTACAGACCAGCAGAACCAGTAACACAACCCATAACCCTCTGGTGAGACTACAGACCAGCAGAACCAGTAACACAACCCATAACCCTCTGGTGAGACTACAGACCAGCAGAACCAGTAACACAACCCATAACCCTCTGGTGAGACTACAGACCAGCAGAACCAGTAACACAACCCATAACCCTCTGGTGAGACTACAGACCAGCAGAACCAGTAACACAACCCATAACCCTCTGGTGAGACTACAGACCAGCAGAACCAGTAACACAACCCATAACCCTCTGGTGAGACTACAGACCAGCAGAACCAGTAACACAACCCATAACCCTCTGGTGAGACTACAGACCAGCAGAACCAGTAACACAACCCATAACCCTCTGGTGAGACTACAGACCAGCAGAACCAGTAACACAACCCATAACCCTCTGGTGAGACTACAGACCAGCAGAACCAGTAACACAACCCATAACCCTCTGGTGAGACTACAGACCAGCAGAACCAGTAACACAACCCATAACCCTCTGGTGAGACTACAGACCAGCAGAACCAGTAACACAACCCATAACACTCTGGTGAGACTACAGACCAGCAGAACCAGTAACACAACCCATAACACTCTGGTGAGACTACAGACCAGCAGAACCAGTAACACAACCCATAACCCTCTGGTGAGACTACAGACCAGCAGAACCAGTAACACAACCCATAACCCTCTGGTGAGACTACAGACCAGCAGAACCAGTAACACAACCCATAACCCTCTGGTGAGACTACAGACCAGCAGAACCAGTAACACAACCCATAACCCTCTGGTGAGACTACAGACCAGCAGAACCAGTAACACAACCCATAACCCTCTGGTGAGACTACAGACCAGCAGAACCAGTAACACAACCCATAACCCTCTGGTGAGACTACAGACCAGCAGAACCAGTAACACACACCCATAACCCTCTGGTGAGACTACAGACCAGCAGAACCAGTAACACAACCCATAACCCTCTGGTGAGACTACAGACCAGCAGAACCAGTAACACAACCCATAACCCTCTGGTGAGACTACAGACCAGCAGAACCAGTAACACAACCCATAACCCTCTGGTGAGACTACAGACCAGCAGAACCAGTAACACAACCCATAACCCTCTGGTGAGACTACAGACCAGCAGAACCAGTAACACAACCCATAACCCTCTGGTGAGACTACAGACCAGCAGAACCAGTAACACAACCCATAACCCTCTGGTGAGACTACAGACCAGCAGAACCAGTAACACACAGCCCATAACCCTCTGGTGAGACTACAGACCAGCAGAACCAGTAACACAACCCATAACCCTCTGGTGAGACTACAGACCAGCAGAACCAGTAACACACAGCCCATAACCCTCTGATGAGACTACAGACCAGCAGAACCAGTAACACAACCCATAACACTCTGGTGAGACTACAGACCAGCAGAACCAGTAACACTCTGGTGAGACGTGTGAGGGTGTTTGATTGGACAGGGCGTCGGGGGGGGGGGGCGTGGCTACTGACCGGCGGTGCTGACCATGTACTTCCACTTGACCACGTAGGCGTCGCCCTCGTGGAACTGGCCGATGCTCTGGCGCGGCAGGCGGCTGTAGTCGAACTCCAGGATGTGCCACACCTCCGTTGCCATGGTGCTGACCTGCTGGCTCCGCCTCTCCTCGCCCTCCACCAGGCCGTAGCCCCGCCCCACGTCCGTGCCGTCCAGCACCGTGCGCACCGGCGCCCCCTGTCCCACCAGCATCAGGGAGGTGTCGTACGCCCGGGGCGGCTCCCCGCCGGGGGGGTCCTGGGGAGGGAGAGGGGGGAGGGGGAAAGAGAGAGAGAGGGAGGGGAGGGAGGGAGGGAGGGGGAGAGAGGGGAGGGGGAGAGAGAGAGAGAGGGGGAGGGAGAGAGAGAGAGAGAGAGAGAGAGAGAGAGAGAGAGGGGGAGGGAGGGAGGGGAGGGAGGGAGGGAGAGAGAGGGGGGAGGGAGGGAGGGAGGGAGGGATCACAAGAAAGAGAACCGTAAGTGTACAGCGTCAACTAGATTTGTTTACAAAAACAACCGACCACCAATGTCCTTGGCGGGTGCAGAATCTGTTTCCCATTTCTCTGCTTTCCTAGATTGAGGAACCGCGGGAACGACATGGTGGTCGGTAATCGGATCATTTATCATTTGCCTCCAGGCAGGAACAACAGAGGAGTCCTGCTCTGGCCGAGCAGCCCTTACGCTGTGGTCGTGGGCGTGGGCGGTGCCGTTCCTGGCGGGACTGGAGAGCTTCCTCTTCTCGCTCCAGTCCAGGAACTTCTCCTTGAACAGGGTGGTCTCGTTGTGCTGCGTCAGCCGGCCGAACACCGCCCAGTCGGGACGCCCCTGGCCCTTCCTGCACGGGACCAGACCCAGGTTAGCCAGACCGTGCTGCAGGAGACACAACGCTGAACCAAGCTAAAGGCGCCGCCGAGAGCTGGGAACGTACGTACACGAGATGAGTCACGAGCACAGAATAAAGAGCTGTGTGAAGACCTTTATAGCCGTTGAGTCTCAACGCACGCTGCTCTGCAGAGGTCAGCACAACACAACTCTGTACACCCATCTAGCATCTAGCCATCACAGATGATCTAGCTTAAGTCACACCAGAGAGAGAGAGAGCGAGAGAGCGAGAGAGAGAGGGGGAGAGAGAGAGGGGGGGGAGAGAAAGAGGGGGGGAGAGCGAGAGAGAGAGAGACACAGAGAGAGAGCCAGAGTGTAATGCAGGGCGCTCTCCCTACTTGGGTATGAGCGGGTTGCACTCCCCAGGGTCCAGCGGGTTGATGTCACAGCAGGTGTAGTCGAAGGTGCCGTTCCACAGGTGCTTGGCCAGCTGGAAGGCCACCTTCCTCTGGGCCAGGGTCACCTCCTTGCCGTGCCAGATGTACATCTCACTGCCAAAGTCGAACACCAGGACCTGGGGCCGCGCAGGAGGGGACCGTCACGAGGTGCGGGTTAACGATGACGGAGGCTTTGAGAGAAAGGTTGCTCAAACGCACCGAGGACCCCGCTGAGGGTGAACTGTGTGGCTAACGAGTTTAATTTGGCTAACGAGGTGTACATAATATTACGGTCTGGTGTCAGACAGCCACATTACGTAGCCCAAAGCAAGTAGGGGGCTTTATCAAAACGTACAAGCTGTTGCCTCACCAGTCACTCAAAGTGACTGGTAATTGCAATTGACATAACTCAATTACCTAGTTCAACCTTCCAAGTAACCTAGTGTAGCTTTACAGTCACGTTGCATCTCATTTAATACTCTAAATCAATGATCACTGTACTCCCTTAGCGTTACATTATACACTCTTCATCGCCATGGTGACGTGGACCAAGGAGAGAGGAGCAGAACTTCCATTCCTTGGGGGGGGGGGGGGGGCTCCGTGGCGGTCACCTCTTTGGGGTCCAGCAGGGCACAGCGGGGCACCTTGGCCCAGAAGTCATCATCCGGCACCAGCTTGTCGTCAACCAGCCGGTAGATGCAGTTGGTCTCCACGATGGCCCCCTCGTACAGCTCGTCCTCGTCCGGCGTCCCTGCCGCTGCAGGAGAAGGTCAGGGCGACGCCCGCGTCAAGCTGCACGGACTGACACGTGGCTGGGGAGATTCCCCTTTCGACCCTCGCAAGCGCGCCCCGTCATTGTGCTGTTGCACGCTAGTCATGTATGTGGCAGTGTGTGTGGATGATGGCTGGTTGAAGCAGCCTCACCTGGCCCCGAGTCAGACTGATTGGAGTCTGGAGCTGGGTGAGGCTGCACACCTGTTGCACATTGAGCAATCAGTGTGCACAGGTTAAACCAGCCACCACCGCACACACTCAGGGAGAGCTCTCCGGCATGGCAGCACCATCTGCATGCCTCATTCCATGCAACCTTAACAATAAACCGGTTTTCAACATCACCACCCTGTGTCCATTGGTTTGGAGGAGCCCGAGGAAAGTCACCTAGGTGGCGTGTAGTAGTGGACATCGCTACAATGTATAAAACACCGGCAACAATAGGATGTTTTCTTTATGATATAGTCGGTCCCTCGTAGCTCTGCCCGGTTTCTAACTCCTTGCTATACGCTAGAGTTCACTGCCCTTTTCATTAGTTAACTGGAGCCAAACTATGGAGTCAGATTTGCTGTCTTTTCCCCGAGGACCTGGCTGATGTAGTACAGCTGAGAATTCTGGTCCTTTTCTGCCATCTTAAATAATATATCACATCAAATAAATAAATAAAATATCAAAACAACTGATGCCACTTTCACAAATGCTTGCGTAACGTCTCGGGGGAAATGTCTCAGCACATGACAAATGTCCCCATATCATTGTGGAGACATGTAGGGACATGACAAATGTCCACGACGCTTACACTGGTAGTCCACCTGGCCTCCTAGAATCTTCCAGAACTCCTTGGAGGAGGAGCTACTCGTGGTCCCGCCCTCCTCGATGACCTGGACATAGTTGGCCCGGCAACCCAAGTCCCGCTTGGTCTGCACAAAGTTGGCCAGCTCTTTGGCCTGCAAAGGAAGAAAGGAAAAAAAAGGAACCGTTTAGTTCTTCTTGGGAACTGTTCGGTTAACATGGCAGGCAGTCAGACTCCTGGACCATAACATCACGCTGCTCAACGATTCCCTTGGAAACACTCATCACCAACTACAACTGCTCGACATAATGTGGGTCACGGCTGAGAGCTTGTATTTAGGTCACTGGTTTCCTAACCGGTTTACCATCTCCAAGTCATCATCCCTGGCTGAGCCTTCAACAATAGCAACGAGCCAACTTTGACGGCTGGCTTCCTGCAGCTGGCTTGAAGTGTGCCCTCTCCCGACCCCACCACAACGCCCACCAAACCACCGCTAACCGCTTCCTACGCTACCATGTCACTTCCTCTGAGGGCTTTGTTTACTTCCTGCATGTGAAGCCTGCACCCAACAATAACCCTCTTCCTTCGACACGGGACGCTTGTACCAACCAACAGCTGAAGGGCTGTCAAAACACGCACAACTTTCTAAGATTTAAAAAGCCAAGGTAACTGGGATCACACAAAGTCGATTCAATCCATTTTATTTACTAAAGTTTGTTAAAGCCTCTGACAACCGGCCAAAACTATGGTGTTTAAGTGTCTTATTGTGCATATAACAAAACTTGAGTACGTATTACCGTTCATTAAATATTAGACATAATTGTTCAAAGCAAGGTTGTTTTGCTGAGCAGCGCTATGATCAGGACTGCATTATGCAATGCATAACATTGTTTCCTAGGACTTGTTTGAATGCTTCTAAGAAGTATAAACGGCCCTAACGTGCATAGTTAAAGCGATAAAGCCCGGATTAGCCTGGCCAGAGGCTGTGAAGTACCCCTACCTTGTTCTTCTCGATGACGTTGGCGAACTCCCCCATCCAGACGAAGCAGTGGTGAGGCGTGACCAGCAGGAAGCAATCCCCGCTGTTCAGGGACGACGCTCTGGGCTCCACCAGCCTGGTCTGGATGTGCCGTCGACCTGTCATAACACAGGCAGACCTGAGCAAACGCCACGGGACAGCCTAGCACCATCTGTGCGTGTGCCAGCGCTAACGCACGTGCGCACGTAGTACATCATAAAAATGCTAGTTAAGAGTTCCTCTAACTAGTCCAACATGTACTACATGTACTAGGCTTTAACAACATAACATGTGCCTGAAGAGAAACCGTTGTCATAGCTCCAAGGCCATTATAGATACATTAGTCTACATGAGAGCTAGGCTTTTTCTTTGTGTCCATTGTTAGCCGGCACTTAGCCCAGTCGCTAATCTCCACACGCAACTCGTGTACACACATAAACAAAGGGTCTCGACCCATCGAGGCGCCGATGGGTCGAGACCCAACCCCCACATACTCCTGGGGAAGTGGGGGCCCCGGGGCCACGGATAGTGGAGGTGTCACCGGAGAGGAAGGCTACAGGACGTGTGGAGAGGACCCCAAAATAGATGAGACCCCCTCCCCCAGCCTCTTGTCTCTCATCTCCTAATATAGAGATCCTCTGGAGGACCCCCATGAGGCAGCATCCTCCACCACGTCTCCCTCCCTCCCCCCCCCGGTGGTCATGTGACATAAGTCACTATGACAGCTCACGATCGTCTCTGTACTCAGACGAATAGGCTAAGACACACACACACACACACGCCTAGCCTCTAAGGAGATGAAAGCTAATTTATAAGATTAGCATGCAGCTGACAGACCGCTACATCGTACATGATGTGAGAATGCTGCTTGGCATCGTGTCCGGTTCCTTTCGATTGACAGCAACTCATTCATTCAATCCACTTCCTCTTCGTCTGTGGCCTCTAAGGACCAGCTATCAGAACTGCACTGGTGGCCGGTTTAGCTCCCCACAGTCAGTGACACACACACACACACACACACACACACACACACACACACACACACACACACACACACACACACACACACACACACACACACACACACACACACACACACACACACACACACACACACACGACGTGTTTATTTACTTGTCAGGGGGGGTCAAGTCAACACTGACCTTTGACCTGCAGCAGCATGAGCTTCTTGTAGGGCGCGGCGCTGTTGTTGGACATTTGCTCCGAGATGTTGACGCTGCGCAGGCTGACGCTGCTGAAGTTCTCCTTGCTGGCCAGCCCGGCCAGCGCCACCTCAGAGAACCCCGAGTTCTGGCTTACTGTAGACCCACAACACAAGGCTTAGAGCATGCTGGATGCTTTATATCACACACCCACAACACAAGGCTTAGAGCATGTTGGATGCTTTATATCACACACCCACAACACAAGGCTTAGAGCATGCTGGATGCTTTATATCACACACCCACAACACAAGGCTTAGAGCATGCTGGATGCTTTATATCACACACCCACAACACAAGGCTTAGAGCATGTTGGATGCTTTATATCACACACCCACAACACAAGGCTTAGAGCATGCTGGATGCATTAGCGTATAAGAGGATGTAGCTGTGGTTCCCAACCTTGTTCGGCCCATGAGCCTATTTTTACATCGGAACATTTTCGCTTAAGATGTTGTGCATCTGTCTCCACAGTTTCAACACAATCAACCGTTACACACGCACACACGCACGCACGCACGCACGCACGGGCATGAGGGCGGGGTCGCCCGCGGGCATGAGGGCGGGGTCGCCCGCGGGCGTGAGGGCGGGGTCGCCCGCGGGCATGAGGGCGGGGTCGCCCGCGGGCATGAGGGCGGGGTCGCCCGCGGGCGTGAGGGCGGGGTCATCAACAATATGACCAAGAGAAGTGGAAATTGTTCTCGTTAACTTCCCAATAAATGTGTATTTGTTTGTAGTTGTCTCTCATGTATTTGTTTGTCTCTTTCTAGCGTTTGTGAGCCTTCACTGGGTCCTCGGCGCCGGTCCCAGTGTGACGAGCTGAACCCACGCGGCGTTTGAGAGCAGATTGTTTTAACATGTAACCCTGATTTCTTTTTCACCTGCCAAATGGTCAAATCATTCCGCTATTGGCAAGCAGCAGGTGCTCACTTTGGACCCTGATCAATATTGAAATGAAGACAACGTGAGTGAGTCAAATAGTCTGTTAGTGCTTTTGCACTCGCAGTACTTTCCCACGCCATTTAGATCATGCATCGTTTCCTTTATCTAGTTGGCGTTTGATTCTGAACGAGATCCGAGAGAATGCAAATTTAGCTCGCTCAAGATATTAAAAATTAAAAAAGACACACAAGGGCCCTCTGCTCTGCAGTCAGACGCCCTGCACTGACAGCTAAGAGCGGTTTCTCCAGGTCTCGTTCTGTGCGCACCGGCGCTTTGAAGCTCCGGGGACGATGTCCTCCAAACCAAGAGCTCCTTTAAAAAAAATAATAATAATAATAATAATAAAAGCTCATCTCACGCTTCTCGATCTTCATCCTCTCGCTCTCCAGGAGGCCCACGTTGAGCCTCCGCTCCGTGTACTCCTGCAGGATGTCCTGCCGCGCCGCCAGCTTCCTCAGGGGGTTCCGGGACGACGCCACGTTCCGCGCGGGACGCACCGACCGCCGGTGTCGCACCATCTCCGACGTCAGCCTGGGACGGGAACACACAGAAGAAAGGGGGGGGGGGGGGGGTCCCCAAAAAGGTCCCGGCAAGAAAAGGCATGGGTCTACTTGGGGTCTGGCTCCTTGAATGACTGAATGAATTATATTTGGACACGCCTTGGTTCCAGCTGAACCAAAGTACAACGCGTCTCATGTAAAATATTCCCAGTAAGTGTTTGAAGAGTTAATCTATTCCCAGTAAGTGTTCGAAGAGTGTCGAACACGGAAACCACGGTGACGCTGGGGGACGGATAATTATTATCGTTAACGGCTTAGATAACGGAACACTTGTCCCTTGGATTACCGTGGCAACAGGGGGTCAAAGATGGCGTCGAAGTCGTCGTAGACCTCCGCCGTGCCCCGGGGGGGGGGCAGGTCTTCCACGCGGGGGTAGAACTTGGAGAAGGTCTCGTCTCCCGGGCTCGTCACTTCCTTCACCTTCTGCTGGGTCACCGTGACGGTGACCTCCGGCAGACCGCAGCCTGCAGGGGGCGCACAAAACACCACACCCGCTGAGAACTCGCAAGACCACGCCCGCTGAGAACACGCAAGACCACGCCCGCTGAGAACACGCAAGACCCCGCCCGCTGAGAACTCGCAAGACCACGCCCGCTGAGAACACGCAAGACCACGCCCGCTAAGAACACGCAAGACCACGCCCGCTGAGAACACGCAAGACCACGCCCGCTGAGAACACGCAAGACCCCGCCCGCTGAGAACACGCAAGACCACGCCCGCTAAGAACACGCAAGACCACGCCCGCTGAGAACACGCAAGACCACGCCCGCTGAGAACACGCAACACCCCGCCTGCTGAGAACACGCAAGACCACGCCCGCTGAGAACACGCAAGACCACGCCCGCTAAGAACACGCAAGACCACGCCCGCTGAGAACACGCAAGACCACGCCCGCTGAGAACACGCAAGACCACGCCCGCTGGGCTGCATGGGGCGCACGCACTGCTTCAAGCAACAGGTGGATTACATCGCATTTCTTGAACAGACGCTTTGGTGCAAAGCGTCTGTTGACAGTAACCGCATTCAGCGACGAAGAAAAAAAAATACAAAAAAGTGCAAGAATCATTTAAGTGCTACGATACAGAAACAAGAGCTAGAGGCAGACCGAGAGATGGAGAGAGAAAAAGCTACGGAGAATTGTAGAAAAGTACTACGATATAGAAGCAACAGAGAGACCGATAGAAAACAAAATACTTCCACGCCACAAGCATTGAATAATGACCGTAGACTACTGAAATCAGTCTCACGATCACTTTACGATTCAAGCAAAAGTTTGTTCGTAAAGTTGCATTTTATGAGGGAAATTGGTTGATTAAAAACAGGATACCTTGGCGGCTCCTTGAAAGTGTTTTTAGACAGGTTGGTGGTGCAACGCCTCTTCAGTTTGCTGCACAACGGGACTGACCTGTGCTGTTGAGCTTGCCGAGGAAAGACTCCAGTTTATCGAGCTTCCCGTCTGATTCAAAGTTCCCATCTGCCACAGCCTTGATCTCTGCGGAGACAGACGGCCGAAGTCACGGTTAGATTCGCTCAACAAAGAAAACGGGACAGTTGGTGTTGACACAGTGCACGCAGTCGTTCACACGCGAACAAAGGTGAACAACTGTGCACTAGGCCCTAATGACCACGCACAAGCGAGGCGCACAAAGCAGTGTTGCTCAAACTGATGTAACCGTGCACTTCTGAATGAGAAGAATGAAAACATCGTCTCCGTTTTATTCTATCAGGCGTTGGGCGCAAGATAGAACGATTATGTCGGCGGCCGCATTATGATGACATCGTGCTGATGACGACGATGGCACAAACACAACACCAAAAACCCTTTAAACTACACCTTCAGGGGCAGACATCTCTTCTCCGTCTTTCAAAGAAAAGAAAACAAAGACAACAGATTTCACTGACTCCAAACTAAAGAATTTTGTTCAGGATTGAAGTATTTCTATTTTTTCTTTAAATATTTTACGCAAAAATAAATCGATTTTACAGTTTCAGTAATAAAGACATTTTGTCCACATTAAATGTCAACAGTACAAAGGCAATATTTCTGAGAAACCAGAGACTGATACAAAAGGGTGTGTGTGTGTGTGTGTGTGTGTGTGTGTGTGTGTGTGTGTGTGTGTGTGTGTGTGTGTGTGTGTGTGTGTGTGTGTGTGTGAGAAATAGACAGCAAGAGAGGAGGAGGAAGGAGCAACACACCCTCTTGGGGCTTGGAGATGGCCAGGAAGCTGCTCTTGGGTTTGGCGGGGGGAGACGAGCGGAGGGCCGTGGGGGACGCCAGCCCTGACCCCAGAACACCACCACAGCGGGGAGGGAAACACGACCACAAATAAAACGGATCGTCATCAAGGTCACTGTGGTGAAGCAAATCCACCATCAACCCCAGCAACGCTTCGGTGTAACTGTAAACCTCCGCGTACACACTCAGACATTGTGACGGAAACCGGTGCATTGTAGCCTATGTAGTTTCCCCATGAACTGAAACAGAGGGGGGGGGGGGGGGGGGGGGGGGGGTGTGTGTGGGGGTGTGGGGGGGGTACCTTTCTTGACCATGCGGGCGGCCACGGTGAACTGGGTGGAGTCGTTGGCGGCTCCTCTGCCCGTGGTCTTCCAGGCCTCCTCCCGTGCCTCCATCAGCCGCTTCCTCTCCTGGATGGAGAGGTGGGCCTCAGGGTCGCCCTCCTCCACCCTCTGGGGGGGGGGAGGGGGGGAGAGAGAGGGAGGGAGGGGGGAGAGAGATTTAATAACTACAAGGTGCAGCATACTGAGGTGCTCAAACTGACCAGGGACCAGTGATTTACAGAAGAGCACCGCCAGGAAATCCCGGTGATGACACCCACGTTGGATACACAGGGGGGGGGGGGCAGCACAGCGGAGCAGACCAACCTCTGACCGACACAGGGGTGTGTGTGTGTGTGTTTGACCGGCTGTTAAAGCAGAATGTACCCCCACCAGCAGGGAAACGTACTAAACACATCGACGCCACACAACAGGGTCATTCCACAAAATGGATCCGATTCGGGGAAACAAAGGACACCAATTTCAAAAGTAACAACAGTCACACGCACAAAATCCGACCGCACCGGAACCGGTGTCCAGGGAAAGAGCGTCCTGTTTCACCATGATGACCGTCAGTGCTGGGGTGCTCGTGGTGCTACAGAGAGGGACTAGTGGGGTGCTACAGAGAGGAACTAGTGGGGTGCTACAGAGAGGAGCTAGTGGGGTGCTACAGAGAGGAGCTAGTGGGGTGCTACAGAGAGGAGCTAGTGGGGTGCTACAGAGAGGGACTAGTGGGGTGCTACAGAGAGGAACTAGTGGGGTGCTACAGAGAGGAACTAGTGGGGTGCTACAGAGAGGAGCTAGTGGGGTGCTACAGAGAGGAGCTAGTGGGGTGCTACAGAGAGGAACTAGTGGGGTGCTACAGAGAGGAACTAGTGGGGTGCTACAGAGAGGAACTAGTGGGGTGCTACAGAGAGGGACTAGTGGGGTGCTACAGAGAGGAGCTAGTGGGGTGCTCGTGGTGCTACAGAGAGGAACTAGTGGGCGACGAGCGACACGCCCAGAGCACAACATTCCCATCGGAGGGAAGCGTGAACTGGGTCGTGTACAGTTTGGGGGATAGTGTGGGGTGGGGGGGTCTCGGTCACCTTCCTCCTCCAAGGGTGTCTCTCGTCCAGCAGCAGGGACCTAGAGGCCTTCACAACAACCAGGGTGAAACGACGGGTCGGAGACGCAGCCGGACCAAGGGAGGAAAGAGGAGGAGTGAGAACGGAGCGACGAGGAGGAGTCGGCCCAGGGACAGCGCAGGGCCAGGGGGCCGCGGATGCGCCATGCCCACCCAGATCACAGCGGGGTGTCTGCGCGTTGCAGAAGCGAAGCTCGAGCACAGTGCCCTTGGGCAAGCTGGGGTTTTAATGCCTGCCTTTATTTTAGAATTGGCTGGATGTTTGTGGGAGTGTTGCGGGGGAGAATGGGGTTGATGAGGGTTGATGATGGGTTGATGAGGGTTGCTGATGGGTTGGGTAAGAGGCAATGCATACGAGATGAGCAGTGGTTAACGAAGCACATCAACCCATAAAGGAATCTGTTATTCCTTGCTCTGTATCCCGTCACAAAATGCGAGATCGAGTACTTTTCTTTTTAAAAACACATGCATGTCTGAATGGGTACTGTCCAATGCTTGTCCTACTTCCTATCCTCCTTCCTAACTTCCTATACTTCCTACATGCATGCACATGGCGTCTTCGCCCAACAACCACGGGGGTGGAGATGGTGAGCTGTGAGGCAGAGCATGCAGCAGGGGGACAGACAGCAGGGGGACAGACTGCATGCAGCAGGTTGACAGACAGGGGGACAGACAGCATGCAGCAGGGGGACAGACAGCAGGGGGACAGACTGCATGCAGCAGGTGGACAGACTGCAGGGGGACAGACTGCATGCAGCAGGTGGACAGACAGGGGGACAGACTGCATGAGAAGAGTTCTTACCTGGCTGCTGGGCTCGCTGGGGGGATAGGTGTGGAGCGGGAGCTCAGAAGCAAGAGAGACCGTGGAGGAGAAGGCGGGCTCCTACACACACACACACACACACACACACACACACACACACACACACACACACACACACACACACACACACACACACACACACACACACACACACACACACACACACACACACACACACACACACACTTTGAAAGGAGAACAGAATCCCTGTGGTAATTGTAATGACTTTGACGCTCCAGGGAAGATTTCCTCCAAACTAGGCTGATTAGTGTCTACCACGCTCAAAGTCAAATACAAGGTTTTACTTGTCAATGTGTAGCTATGTGAATCTGTCCATCTATTATCATGTCACTGAACCTAGATTGTATTTACTTAAAGGCGCAAGGTGTAACATTTCAACTAGCTCGTAGCTTCAAATAACCTGGACATGTCTGTAGTCAATGCTGATTTAAATAATGTTATCAATAAAATCACATCCTTTAACCGATATATTCTACAAATTACAAATGCTGGCCAGCCCATACCTCTCTCTTTGTTTACAAGAATCGTCCTATCAACCCTCCTAAACCCCTCCCACTCACCCTAAACCCCTCCCACTCACCCTAAACCCCTCCCTCCCACTCACCCTAAACCCCTCCCTCCCACTCACCCTAAACCCCTCCCTCCCACTCACCCTAAACCCCTCCCTCCCACTCACCCTAAACCCCTCCCTATCACCCTAAACCCCTCCCTCCCACTCACCCTAAACCCCTCCCTCCCACTCACCCTAAACCCCTCCCTCCCACTCACCCTAAACCCCTCCCACTCACCCTAAACCCCTCCCACTCACACCACCCAGCCAGCCGAGCTACGCTAGTTAGCATCACACAGTTGCACAGCCAGGCAGAGTGAACCGAACATTTTAACTCTGAAAGTCCCACATACTTACTGGGAGTGGCTCAATGTTACACATTGCCACCTTAAATATGCGCATATACAAACAACACAAAGCAATATGGACAAAGTGACATTGAACAGGTTTAGCTCCGTTTTTAATGGGCATCTCCTCACACTGTATACAAGAAAGAGCCCAACTCTTATTTCTCTCCTAAAACCAGATGCAGACCTCGATTTCATAACCTCAACTTTTAATTTATGAATACATTGAACGACATGCGATCCACGAGACGCTGCAACAAAAAGCATCTCAGCGCTGTTTCCCACCATTTCCATTGTTATAATTATTGTTGTCACTACGAAGCAGCTATACTTTATAGACATTGATCCCAGCGCACCGCAAAACCAACGCCAGCCCATAAACCAAGCAAGGACATGCAATGAAACACCCAAATCCCACCTTGAAACACACAGCGAGTGAATGAGTGAGTCAGTGTGTGAGTGTGTGAGTGAGTCAGTGTGTGAATGAGTGAGTGAGTCAGTGTGTGAGTGAGTCAGTGTGTGAGTGAGTCAGTGTGTGAGTGAGTCAGTGTGTGAGTGAGTGAGTGAGTGAGTCAGTGTGTGAATGAGTGAGTGAGTCAGTGTGTGAGTGAGTGAGTCAGTGTGTGAGTGAGTCAGTGTGTGAATGAGTGAGTGAGTCAGTGTGTGAGTGAGTCAGTGTGTGAGTGAGTCAGTGTGTGAGTGAGTGAGTGAGTGAGTCAGTGTGTGAGTCAGTGAGTCAGTGTGTGAGTGAGTGAATGAGTGAGTCAGTGTGTGAGTCAGTGAGTCAGTGTGTGAGTCAGTGAGTCAGTGTGTGAGTGAGTGAGTGAGTCAGTGTGAGTCAGAGTGATCAGTGATCAGTGAATGAGTGAGTGAGTCAGTGAGTCAGGGAGTGAGTGAGAGTGAGCTAGCGTTGTAGCAGTGTGAGTGGCAGTTTGAGACATGATCAGTGAGTAGTGAGTGAGTGAGTGATCAGAGTGTGTGAGTCAGTGTGTGAGTGAGTCAGTGTGTTGAGTGAGTCAGTGTGTGAGTCAGTGAGTCAGTGTGTGAGGGTGAGTGAGTGACTGAGGGGGAATAGAGATCAGATCAGTCTGCAACCACATGATCCAGATGAAGTCCACGGGGACGGGGGGAGCAGGAGCTAGCGTTAGCTAGGTGGGGAGGCCACATGCATCAGCCTTACCCAGAGCTCTTCTGACACATCACACCCATCAATCACCATCGCTGCCTCGCCTTCCTACAGACAGGGGGGGGGGGGGGGGGGGGGGTTGAGTGAGGGGGGGGGGAGAGAGGAAAAGTCACTCCCCCCCCCTTCCTAACAAACAAGGTCACAGCCAGTAATCACAACAAGACTGAACCGGATGGGAACGTCCAAAGCTCCGGAGAGTTGCAGCTTCTCCCTGGATTTTAACGGCTGATTAAGTGGAAAACGTGTGATCAGCGTAGCTGGAATAAAGAAAGACTGTGTGGAAACATTTAAGACCGCCACCGATCCTTTTTAGGTCCAACGTGGTGTTTTAAGAGCCTCACCCGGGATAACAGACAGCAACTTCCCCTTGACCTCTGTGCGACCTCCACTGGAGACCTCAAAACTGACACGCTTTGGTCAAAATATTGGATGTTAAAGTCCATAAAGAGAAACAAACTAACAAAATCCTTAGAGTAACGCGATCTACAACCCCACTGGACCTGGAAGTTATCAAACTGTAAACAAGAGTTAGTACGGCTGTAGACACGGAGCAGGAAGTTTCCTCCGTAAGAAAGAAGCAGTGGACGGACGTTTATTATGAATGGAGAAAAGACAGGTGAGAACAGAGAGGTTACCATAGAAACAGATGACTTTTAATAGGAAGTCAAACAAACAAGGTGAGAAAAGACAGGTGAGAACAGAGAGGTTACCATAGAAACAGATGACTTTTAATAGGAAGTCAAACAAACAAGGTGAGAAAAGACAGGTGAGAACAGAGAGGTTACCATAGAAACAGATGACTTTTAATAGGAAGTCAAACAAACAAGGTGAGAAAAGACAGGTGAGAACAGAGAGGTTACCATAGAAACAGATGACTTTTAATAGGAAGTCAAACAAACAATGTGAAAAGAAATGATCTGACGGACAGATGATTCTTAATAATCACACAATTGTTTTCTCAATCAGTTGCTGATGAACTCAGCATTCATTAACAGTTAATTGTGAGATATTACATGCATGCATTGTATGTATGATTACATAGTTAGAACATCCTGCAACACCACGCTACATATGTACATGACAGAACAGAAAAGAGAAGGAAACATCAGCCACCCAACACACAAGCTCTCATCCATGATCCATTCATGTGGTCACCTTGGTTACATAACGGCCACGTCAGCACCAGAACCCTCTGATGCCTCCATCAGCCCCAATATAAATCACCGCCAAGAACAGCTGCCCCGACACCAAGAAGACTTTCTGTTCACTCAAAATCTCGTCGAGTCACAGTTGCACCACTCCTCTTAAGAGCGGGTGGGGGTCTCTAGAGGTGAGGGGTCAGAGGTCAGATGGTTTACCTTCCTGAAGTTCTGCTCCGTCTCCCAAAGCGGTGCGTTGGCGTCGGCCGCTTCCGCCGCCGGCGTGCCAGCTTCCTGCTTCCTGTTGATGCGGTTCCTCCAGTCTTCCTCGCCACTCTTCTTCAGGAGCACCAGACTGGAGACACGGGACAAAATGGTGGACTTTATGGTAACTTCCAAATCAAGATGGCGCTGGTGAGTCACCCTGGACATCACTATCAAGGCGAGGGCTGCAACTAACTTTTGGTTTTGGTTAATCGATGAATCATCTGGTCTTCACAATTTTATGAATAGTAGGAAATCCCATCACAAGTTACCAGAGTCCAAACTGATGTTGCAGATGTGCTGGCTTTATCTGACAAGCAGCCAAGAAAAACAAATCTATTCCTTTTATAATGATCCATGGACCAAATATTTGAATTGAACTTGCACAATTAAGCGGCAAATGTTTGTTATTTGTACTTGATGAATCACATAAACCAATAATTGATTATCGAAATTAGATTTGGTACATTCTCTGGCACCGACTACTTGCTTAACTAACTAATTGTTGTAGCCCTAAATAAGGCTAATACGAACATTTGAGATGTGCAGAGTTCGTGATTGAAGCTGTCTCCCCACATCTACGCTCACAGCACTAGCCTGTTTGAGCTTTTAATACTTTGTGCTCGTCGCAGCTAGAGATCCATTGAGCGATCACTTTGCGGTGCCAGGCAGTTTAACAGTTTGTTGGATTCTTGATGTTTGATTGTCTAACAGTGTGCATTAGGTGGTTAAATACGCACCGTTAGCGCACAAAGTGTATCATGACAAACAGGGCCATTGTAAGCATGGCATAGGTCAACATCTGAAGAATGCCATCCAATGCATGAACGATCCCAAAATGATGGTGTTGTAAAGGTATTTCCGTGGGAACAAACAGCCTTGTGCAGAGAGGCCAAGAGCAACGGGAAGAGAGGTTGGGTGAGTTTGCAGTGACCTCTCGGTCTCCCAGCGACAGACAGTCATCCTTACAGCCCAGTGGAATAGTGCGCTCACAACAGTGTGTGAATCTGTTGTGGAAATATTAATCTTAATGGGAAAATACAATTATATACAAATTATATAAGCCTTGTTTACATTGATACTAGTCAATTGAAAAGGCATTTATATACATTCTCCTTGCACCTAGAGATGTCCATCTTCCTCTCTCTTATTAAAAGGTGTTACAGTAGTTTACATTTGCGTTGCCACTGCCACATACTTTGCTGTCGAGAAGTGTCCTAAAAGAAATCATTTTTCATCACACTCATAATGTAGTTACACACACACACACAAATATAGTTTAGGACCCACAACATGTATAATGTTGCAAGAGTGCAAAAGTGACCACAGTCAAAAAGCAGTGTGTTTTTACTGTGATTAAATTATCACACACACACACACACACACTTCCCCCCCAGTCTATGGCAGCCGTTACGTATTCAGTCACAAAAATGTCAAATCAAACGTCAGACCTCAACCATCAACGCGTTGCTTGCTGCACTGCAATCATCTCAAAGGAATTTAAAAAGGCTCGCATAATAGTGAACCCATGGCGTAAAGACTCTGGTACGGCTGATCATCACACACGCAACCACCAAACAGGAAGCGCACGCAGGGTTCTGACTGCACGCTGAGCTGTAGAATTGGACACCTAATCAATATGAGTCAGACATTGTCAGCATCGATGCGTCACGCGTTCCCCACCGCATTTCCTGATCACAACACACACACACTGTGAATTAAGTGCTAGCCATATACACACACCCCATCCTCATTGTGAGGACATCTTAATGAACTGCACTTTAAAAAGAGCTTTGCCTGATCTTTTTCCATCGTAGGACAACACAGGCCCTCCCACACACACACACACACACACACACACACACACACACACACACACACACACACACACACACACACACACACACACACACACACACACACACACACACACACACACACACACACACACACACAGACCCTCCCACACACACACAGACCCTCCCACACACACACACACACACACCTCATGTCATAACAAGAGCGTTGTGCACAGCCCGGGGTCTACCTAGGGCCCCGGGCCCCGCGTGGGCTTACCGGTCCTTAATAGACATCTGTCTGGCGGTCAGCTCCGGCTCGTCGTACTGGTAGGTGACTCCGCCCACGTCCCCCGCGGTGCGCTGAGGAGACCCGGAGGACTCTGGAGGCTCTGCACACACACAGAGACACACACACACACACACATAGAGAGAGACACACATCACAGAGAGAGAGAGAGACACACACACACACACACATAGAGAGAGACACACACACAGAGACACACACACACACACACATAGAGAGAGACACACATCACAGAGAGAGAGAGAGAGACACACACACACACACACACACACACACACACACACACACAGAGAGAGACACACACACACACACACACACAGAGACACACACACACACACATAGAGAGAGACACACACACACACACACACACACACAGAGAGAGACACACACACACACACACACACACACACAGACACACAGAGGGACACAGAGAGAGAGATCAATAACCCATCCAGGCAGCAGGGTCGAACAGCCATTTGATCGACACGCCACAAAACTGTTTTTTTTATACTCACACAAACGCTACAAACTCAGCAGCGACGCGGAGCAAAGCAGCGTGGGAAAGCAGCCAGCGTCACACCTCACCACGGAGTGGTAATACACAGTCACCGCTCGCGGTTCCCAAGCCCTCAGCTCGCTCTCTCTCGCTCTCTCTCTCTCGCCCCACACACTCGTTGTCTAAGCAACGGTAACAAGATAGCCCAGCCCTTCTGCTAGGACCCTCCCTCGATCAATACCCCCCCCCCCCCCCCCCCCACTAGCGGACCCCTGGCAGCGCTGGGGTCAGTGGGAGACGGTGAGGAGCGCCTCTCTCCTCTGATACGTCACACGGACATGTTTGTTTTCCCCCCTCGCTGCCATGTGTGAGAAGCTGGGCCATGACACGCACAGCTGTGACCGAGTCACTAAGCTAACCAACTAACTACCTAACTAACGAAAGAGAGAGAGAGACAGAGAGAGAGACAGAGAGAGAGACAGAGAGAGCGACCGACAGAGCGAGACCGACTAAAAAACCACAACCAGGATGTCAAGACATTTTCACAGACAACACAGGAAATGTTGTTTCATAGAAAACAAGTCAGTTTTAAAGTTTTATCAACTGCGATGTGAAGAGATGATATCGTCTCTACCAGGTAATCTAACAGGCGATAAAGAGAGCTGCAGAGGTCATGTGGCTGAGTGCATAGGGCCATGCTGGATCGTTTAACAGAAAGCTAAACAAAATAGAAAGTCTATCGCTAGACTTCCGCGTGGGATGGAGAGAGAGGCTGCCACTAGTGACCACTGTTTGCCCTTATCTCAATTCATTTTGTGTTGCTTTCTCTGGTCTCCCTAGCACTGGCTAGGGCTAGTTAACATGATTACACACTCACCGTAAATGAATGAAACCGGGTAGCATATGGGGTGTGTTAGGGTGTTGATGGTATCATGACCTCTTGCAATACACATCTCAACCTTAAGAGACGCCCTATCAAGATGTGCGAATGAAAAGGACAAGATAAACAGCTGTATCGTGTCCTTGAACAAAGCCATCCCTTACCTTCTGCGATGGACCAGCTCCTGTGGGATTCTGGGAAGTGTAGTTCCACTGGCTCTTTCAGTGCGCTGCTGTGCTCCTCTCTCCCCTGGAGCTCCTGGCTCTCTGAGCCCAGCCCTGCTCCCTGCCCCCTCCCCCTGGGCCTCTGCTCCTTCTCCTCCTCCTCCTCCTCCTCCCTCTCCCTGCCGCCGTGGGGCTGGGGCAAGGCGGTCTGCCTGGGCGCTCCCTCGGGGGAGGGCAGCTTCCTCTTCCCCTCCCTCCCGGAGACGCCCTCCCCCTCCCCCCGGGGCGTCCGCTGGGGGGGGGGCGCCGCGAGGTGGATGTCCCCGGCGTGGTCGCTGGAGACCGTCCCCCCGGACGAGGTGGGGGGGGGAGGGGGGTGTTGGCCCAGTCTGGCTCCTGGGGCGTCATGGAGCTGTGAGGCGGAGAGGACGAGAGAGAAATATAAAGAGGTACATAGAAAAAGATGGGTCGGGTCAAAGCAGGAGATGCATCAAATATCTTGTATAGCATAAAAAAGAGTGACAATATGAGCACACACACACCAAGCTGAGTAATCAGTGGCTGAGTGACTCACTTCCTGTGCATCAAAAGGCTGTCTGTCTACAAGGCTAGCAGCCCAGCAGGACACAAAGCCATGCCAACGCCCACTCACACACACACACGCACACACGCACACACGCACACACGCGCACACGTTCCGCTGGAGGCCGTCCATCCACATTCAAATACATATAAAACACCACAAGTCCAGACCCAAGACCCGAGAGCAACACAATTCTCCAGCGTTGTCGCCCTTAGCTTTTACAAGGTGACTTGTATTGTTTTATGTAAAACGTTAAGGTTGCTATTTTATAGAAGCATTCATAGTGCTCCTTTGAAAGATTAAATATTAACCGTCCGATATAGAAGGAAATACACCCATAGCAGATCTGAACATGTTCGTCCATTTATTTTGTTGATGTCTGGATGCATCAGGATTTAGTAAAGTAAAGAAGTAACTCAAAAAGGGATCTGCCCAGATTTCTGTCAATTAAATCGGGTCTTACCCAGATGAATTTGGAATTAAAAACCTTTCCTCAAACGCCAGTTAACATATCTCTGCATATCCCTTTAAACGGTACCTGCTGTAACTGCCCCCCCCCCCCCCCCCCCCCCCCCCCCTGTAACCTTCTCCCTCCAGAGAGGGGCTGTTATTCAAATGAGCCCCCGACAAATGGCTGCTTTTCAAAGCTCGAACAGCGGGGGCTGAGGAAGTGGCTGACTCCTTTCCCTCGCCTCCGTCTCCCGACAGACGATCCTTTCACTCACGGCCCCTGGCCCCTGGCGCTGAGACACCGCCAGGGGCCGCCTGCCATCTCACACAGGGACACGCCCACGTGCGGCCCGACTGCTCATTGACATGCGGCAGATCAGAGCGCCATCGAGTCGGCCTTGGGCTGGTGGGCGGATTGAGCCCACACCATGGGGACAGACAAACGGACAGGACAGAAGCGCTACGGAGACGTCTCAGAAAGTCTGCCTGGACTTTGGAGGAGTCCAACCAAGCCGGGGGCCGCGATCCCGGGGCTTGGAGGTCTACGGGGCTGAGGGAACGCTCCGGTCCGTCGTCGGAGTGGTCCCGGTCCCGGTCCGGGTCCCGGTCCGGGTCCTGGGGCACAGTGCACACATGCTAACGCCTGTTAAACACCTCTGGGGATTAGCGACGGCGCCCGTCTGCTCGGACCTGAGACCAAAGCGCTGGGCGCGCATCAGGAGACATTTCATGTCTCGTCAGAGACGGGGGGCTGCGTGGTTTTTCAGGCGTTTTCATGGAAGGAAAGAGTCGCCAAAAGCTCTAGTTCTGTACTGAAATAGACACTGCGTGAAAAGATCTGGGTAAATCATGTTACATAAGTTCAATAAATCCATAACACAAAATATATAACAGTGATGGAGTATCATACAGGAAGATAATGAAGCTCCTCCCACCTGCTCCATATCGCCCAGTGTGATTGGCTGGGTCTGGTAGCGGGCGTTGCCGCGGCGCTGGCGGGAGCCCCCCTTGGTGTGAACCACACGGGGGGGCGGCAGCGCCAGCCGGTTGAACAGGGCCATCTTCTCGGCCAGGCTGAGGCTGCACAGGTCCGGCTCCTCCGGCCCCTGGCTCTGGCTCGGCCAGGGGCCCTCGGGCTCCCGGGTCGACTCCGCCCCCTGTTGGTGCTGCACGTCCTGGGCCGGGCGGGCGTCCTGGGCCGGGCGGGCGTCCCGCACCGCAGAGCTCTGCTGGGAGGACGCCTGCAGGCTGCGGGGAAGACCCGGCGCGGAGCAGAGGGACGAGGGACGGAAGACATGCAGTGAGCCGAGAGCGACCGAGCAGACCGTCTGGATTCATAACTATAACACAATATATAATACAACAACAATGTGCATAATTGGCAGGGGGGGGTCACAGCTCACAGACGGAGAATCTAACGAAGACGTGCAATGTAAGGCCCACATGACTCAGACGTACAGTAGCACCTCCAGGCCATGTAGTAACCTCTAAATCACACAAGAGGGCGCAAACGAGCCAGACAACCCAACACCGAGCACACTGAACACGACAGCGAGACCCTCTGCAACGGCTCACAACGCTCTGCGTTAGGCTCCTGTTGGAACGTGCTAAAACACACCAGAACACACGCCGGTTCTCCAGGCTACGGCTCAACGTTAGTCACTGGCGTGTGGGAGAGGAGCCCACGTAGCCACCCCACGTAGCCACCCCACGTAGCCACCCCACGTAGCCACCCCACGTAGCCACCCCACGTAGCCACCCCACGTAGCCACCCCACGTAGCCACCCCACGTAGCCACCCCACGTAGCCACCCCACGTAGCCACCATGCTCTGAGGCTAGCCGGCTACCTGCGAGGGGACACATCGCTGTGGACTAGCGTGGGGCTGGGGACGGGGACGCTGCACAGGACACGGGCAGAGGGGACAGAGAGAGAGAACCAGGTGAACGGAGGTGAAGGTGACGGGTGGGGCAGTTGGAGCAGAGTTTAAACGCTTGGAGCCCGGAAGGCCCGGGATCGGGAAAACCGGGCGAGGAGCAGAAGAGCGGTTAACCGGAGGGCATGTTGGGAAACGTTGGTTTAGTAAAAAGGAGACGTGTGGAATTGTGTTTCCCCTCGCACGCATTTGAATTTACTTCCTGGAAATTCAGAATAGGGCCTTCGACGTCAGTTTGCTTCCAACAGACAAAGACTTCCCGTTTGGAGACGACGCACTTTGAATGTTTCACTAAAGCTTGTGGGTGAATGAGTGAGTGAGTGAGAGTGAGGGACCTACGTGGTGAGCGAGTGAGTGAGCGAGCGGATAAGCAAGTGAGTGAGTGAAGTGGTGAGTGAGTGAGTGAGTGAGTGAGTGAGTGAGTGAGTGACCGAGCGCGTGGATAAACAAGTGAGTGAGTGAGTGAGTGAGTGACCGAGCGCGTGGATAAACAAGTGAGTGAGTGAGTGAGTGAGTGAGTGAGCGAGCGAGCGGATAAACAAGTGAGTGAGTGAAGTGGTGAGTGAGTGAGTGAGTGAGTGAGTGAGCGAGCGCGTGGATAAACAAGTGAGTGAGTGAAGTGGTGAGTGAGTGAGTGAGTGAGTGAGTGAGCGAGCGAGCGGATAAACAAGTGAGTGAGTGAGTGAGTGAGTGAGTGAGTGACCGAACACGTGGATAAACAAGTGAGTGAGTGAGTGAGTGAGTGAGTGAGTGAGCGAGCGGATAAACAAGTGAGTGAGTGAAGTGGTGAGTGAGTGAGGGACCTACGTGGCGGCGATGACCACCTCCTCGGTGGTGACGGGCTGGGTCCTGGAGCGGTCCTGGCCGCGCCTCAGTCTCCGGTCCACCGCCGTGTTGCGGGGTCGCAGCTTGGGGGCCCCCGTGTCCCCGCTCCTCTCCAGCTCCTGCAGAACGGGGCCAGTGGACACATGGGGGAACATGACCGACACCACACAGTGGGAACGAGAGGAGCGTCTGGGACGCAGAGAGCCTGTGAGTGTCGACGCGGTCCAGAGAGCTTTGCTTAGAGTTTCAGGATTTGCATGGGAGGCGAGGGTGGAGGCAAGGGTGGGAGCCTGACGGAGGCCTCGTCTACAAGAGGAGCGCAACACTCGGCAGATATATTTGCATAGAAGGGAGAGAAAACAAATGTATAGGGCTCCAAATAGCAATGGCTGCCATGTACTGTGCTGGCGTGTTATGTACAATGTATTAAAATATAGCCAGACGTCCGCACTAAAGACTATCAGGATTCCGGTTCCAGAGTCAGGTTTGTGATGGATCTGTTTGTGTAAAAAGGTATAAAGTTCAAGGCCTCACACAGGAAACTACCACTAGGGTTGAGGGAGGATTTAGTTTATGTCTGAGTTCAATACCATTTTTGCAGAACAACAAGTAAATAAATTAAAGAAATGTCCCATGTGCGTCTGTGTGTAGTGTTGAGGGTGTAGGCCCGTTTATCAGAACAGGACCGGTGAGAGACCCCTTACCCTGATAAGAGAGACCCCTTACCCTGAAGAGAGAGAGACCCCTTACCCTGAAGAGAGAGAGACCCCTTACCCTGAAGAGAGAGAGACCCCTTACCCTGAAGAGAGAGAGACCCCTTACCCTGAAGAGAGACCTCTTACCCTGAAGAGAGAGACCCCTTACCCTGAAGAGAGACCCCTTACCCAGAAGAGAGAGAGACCCCTTACCCAGAAGAGAGAGAGACCCCTTACCCTGAAGAGAGAGACCCCTTACCCTGAAGAGAGAGAGACCCCTTACCCTGAAGAGAGAGAGACCCCTTACCCTGAAGAGAGAGAGACCCCTTACCCTGAAGAGAGACCTCTTACCCTGAAGAGAGAGAGACCCCTTACCCTGAAGAGAGAGAGACCCCTTACCCTGAAGAGAGAGAGACCCCTTACCCTGAAGAGAGACCTCTTACCCTGAAGAGAGAGAGACCCCTTACCCTGAAGGGAGAGAGACCCCTTACCCTGAAGAGAGAGACCCCTTACCCTGAAGAGAGAGAGACCCCTTACCCTGAAGAGAGAGACCCCTTACCCTGAAGAGAGAGAGACCCCTTACCCTGAAGAGAGAACGCTTGGCAGCCACACTCAGCTTGGCTCTCTCGTCCAACTTCTCCTCGTCAGCTGAGGGAGGAGAGACGAGAGGACGGTGAAGGAGAGGAAGGAGGAAGGTGAAAGGTAAAGTTCCTCTTTCAAGGAAAACAATTCAAACCTGGAATGCTGCCCTCAAAAAAAGAGAGTTCATGTGACACAAACCTAATAGACATAGTTGGTGAATGCTATATGGTGGAATTACAGCGGACATCATTTTGACCACAGTCTTTGGTTTAGTGGAGTATGCAAATTGTATGGCAATTGCAGCAGCTGGAACTATCGTAGCAACAAACCAAATTAAATGCATATTTGCATGTCTAGTATATCTTAGGAATGGTCAGCTTCTACAGCTTTTACGATGTATTTAACGTCGCTGAGAGCAGGGTGACTAAATGCATTGTAAAACAGAGACCTATTTGAAAGTGCAGATGTTTTGATTTACATCTGTACTCCGTGTGGTTTGTTGTGCTTTATGAAACGTTGAAACGTCATCTACTGCTGCCCTCCTTGGCCAGGCCTCTCTTGAAAAAGAGATTGTTCATCTCAAAAGGACTAACGTGGTCAAGTAAAGGTAGAAAGAAAAAGGTTAAACTCTAACAGTTTGACGTTGGATATGATTGTAAAATAGTCAGCCCCACTGGTGACCACTCTTCATGGTAATAAACCCGTTTTGAGTCTCGTAACTTAAGCGCACAAACAAACACACACACACATGACGTCACCACACAGCTACCCAGTGATGCAGGTGTGCTGAGCTCAATCCTATTCTGCCCGATTAGGTTTGTCTGCCCATTCACTGGTGCCACAATGCTACAGTGAGCGCTAGTAATGGTTTACCTAAAGCCTGCGCTAAAGTGCCTGGTGTCATTAAATGTAGACTTCTAAATTAAGAGCTCAGGGTTCAGGGCCTCCCTTGAAGCCTTGCATATATTAAGACTTAAGAGGGAACGCGTTCTACCCATGAATCTAGACATTGCTAGACATGTGGACCCAGATCACAGAGAATGAAGAGTTCTGCTCGAGGGAATCAGCTGTCATCACAGTCACCAACATAATGAGACGAGGTTAACCTGAAAGCTGTTGACGTTAGCCAGACAGTCAATGTTTTGTGAGCAAAACGGTTTGGGACTCAAGATCTTGACAAGCTACTATGTCCATCCCTTTTAATGTTTCTCGAAAAGCCTTTACACACCAATGATGTAAGCTTGAATAATACAGCAAACAAGCATTAGAGCTCTACAATAAATGTAGAGGAATCCAAAACTAAGGCCTTACTCCTAGTTGTCTCCGCTACAATGCAAACCTAGTCTAGCACTCAAGTATACAAAACAACCCCATTTCAGGAGGGCTACTTACCCTCGGCGCTGGTCAACTCAGAGATCACGCGGGACCTTCAGAACGGGAAAGAGGAACAAAGAGGAAAATGAGCATTTATCGGCGTACAACCCCAGAGAGCATATCCCCACGGTTCTAGGGTTTGTGGTCCGGAGAAGGATTGGGAAATAAGCGTTTCCCAGAGTTATGTAGCTTACGTAGCTTAACAACGGGGTGTAAGTAGGAGGAAAAAAGACACAGGAAATTAAACGACCGAGTGTATCAGAGCGGACTTAGCAGGGGGACTTATCGGGCATTAGCGAAGCCTAGCGCATGGTCCGTTTCTCAACAAGGACAAATCACCAACAATGGCCGATTCATGCTGCCCCACCTGTGGGCTTCTGGGCTGTGATCTACCGGATCCCAGATGATCTACCGGAGGAGATCTGGTGTAACGGGCCATCGGGGTTGGTCCCCTGTTCAAGGCGATGGGTTAGCATGTGCGCTTCGGAAGACTCATTGTATTAGCTAGCTACTTGTACTGGCTGGATACTACACATCAGGTGGGTCAGTTATAGTATAGTGCAAGTAGTTCACTCAAGGATCATCCCAATTAGATTATAGATCCGATCAAACCCCTTAGTCAATCAACCCGAGAGATGGAGTCAGGGCCTCTTTTGACATGCATGACATTCCTCCTGGGGCCCATCAGAAGCCATGCTACTGGAGTCCAGCCCACCTCGTGGTCTACTGGGGTCCACCCCACCTAGTGGTCTACTGGGCCCCCACACTAGCCATGCTACTGGAGTCCACCCCACCTAGTGGTCTACTGGGGTCCACCCCACCTAGTGGTCTACTGGGCCCCCACACAAGCCATGCTACTGGAGTCCACCCCACCTAGTGGTCTACTGGAGTCCACCCCACCTCGTGGTCTACTGGGCCCCCACACTAGCCATGCTACTGGAGTCCACCCCACCTAGTGGTCTACTGGAGTCCACCCCACCTAGTGGTCTACTGGGCCCCCACACAAGCCATGCTACTGGAGTCCACCCCACCTAGTGGTCTACTGGAGTCCACCCCACCTCGTGGTCTACTGGGCCCCCACACAAGCCATGCTACTGGAGTCCAGCCCACCTAGTGGTCTACTGGAGTCCACCCCACCTAGTGGTCTACTGGGCCCCCACACAAGCCATGCTACTGGAGTCCACCTCACCTAGTGGTCTACTGGAGTCCACCCCACCTAGTGGTCTACTGGGCCCCCACACAAGCCATGCTACTGGAGTCCACCTCACCTAGTGGTCTACTGGGCCCCCACACAAGCCATGCTACTGGAGTCCACCTCACCTAGTGGTCTGCTGGTGCTCAGCAGAGGTGATGGGCTGGGTCTTAAACCTCTCCGAGGTCTTCCTACTCTCCCCGGGACACACGTACTGCCTGGGCCTGCGACCCCTGTCCCCTCGCCAGGGGGCCCCTGAGCCAGGCAGCCCCCCGTCGCCCTGGGCCGCCCTGGGGGGGGGGGGGGGGGGGGAGACCACACCCACAGGAGAGGAGAGGCGCCGAGCGAGGCATCGGGGGAACAGAGAAGAGAGCGGTAAGAACAGGAGAGAGCCAGATGGAGGCGCAGCGGGGGATGGAAGCGATTCTTTTACAAACAGAAGCAGAGGCGCGGCAGAGACGGCTAAGCGGTTAGCGGCTAGAGTGCCGGTTAGTTTGGTAGACGACGCAGCGATTAGTTCCAGTCCCCAGCTATGAGCAACACACAGCACGGGCAGGGCTAGAGCAGCGGCCGTCAGAAGCGTCACTCTCAAGCGATGAACGCTTCGAGTGGCCGCGTCGGACGCCGAGACCGTGCAACGGATTCCCGTTCACGCTAACACGTTCAGTCAACTGTTAGTCATTCATTAGCGAGGCGACGCGAGGCAGCAGGGGCGTGGACGGGCGTGCTCCAGCCAAGCGGTAGCCACGGCAACGGTCTGCGGCACCACCTACAGCTCGGGCCGTCGGGCGGTGGAGGCGGTGCCGTCCAGGTAGGAGTGCCTGAGCTGGGCCACAGACATCTGGGCGTCCCGCTGGCTCTCTCCGTTACCGATGGCCCCGTGTCGGCCCCGGCACCCCTCAGAGTCCGAGGCCTCTCGACGCCCCGAGGTCTGAGGGCGTCGGCTCCGCTGGACGGGCCCCCCCAGAGCCCCGGCGTCTGTCGTGGCGGGGCCCTTGTGGCCGTACGGTTCCTCCACCCTCGGCCTGACGGTGTCGGCGGGAGGGCGGTGGTGCGAGACCTGCTCCGAGGGTCCGGTGAGACCCTCCTCTGCGTCTGCACGCCCGGGTCTGCCCCTGGGGCCCGCTCCTCTCGGACCCCCCGGGGCCTCGTCTGCCCCCCGGGCCAGGACCAGGCTCCGGGCCCTGGGGCAGCGCTGGGGCTCCCGGTCCGCCCGGCCCCTCCAGGGGTCCTCCGTGCTCTTCTCCCTGCGGCGGATCTCCGAGGGCAGCACCGCCTTCCGGCTCTTCAGGAGCCCGGATGTCTTCACCCCCGGCCCGCCCTCCTCCGCTCCGTCCGGGTGCCGCTGTGGATCCTGGGGGCCCGGGGCCACTGCCATGGACAGATACGTGGGGCCACAGGCGACCTCCGGCCCCGGAGCGGGCCCCGGCCGGGACAGCTGGGTCTGAGGCTGGTAGCGGGCCGGTGGGTCTGGGTGGCGCCCCGACTGGGACGGGGCGTTGGGCTGCCTCCGGTGGGCCTGCAGGGGTTCAGCCACGGGGCCCGGCTCCACCCGGGCCAGGCGCTCCCTAACTCGGATTCTTCAGGGGGAGAAAGAGGACAGTTGAAAACAAACGCATCTCGTACACGTTTGTCCTCGGCACACGCTTTGATGCGGAACAAAGTGGCTCTCATCCATTTCATTATTATAATATGCAAGTCCATCTGCGCACACACACACACACACACACACACACACACACACACACACACACACACACACACACACACACACACACACACACACACACACACACACACACACACACACACACACACACACACACACACACACACACACACACACACACACACACACACATTTCTGAAAACGTCTGCTTGTGACCCAAGATTATGTCTCACCAGCAGAGAGAGGAAATATGGTTTGGTGGTAACAGCCGTGTGTGTAACTCAGAGGGAGACATCAACACCGTTTTGAATAGACCAACACTACTACCCGATTATTTCCCCCCCCCCCCCGATGAAAAACACAAAACCAAAAACAGGAAAATCTGCCGTGTTTAAATCCCACACATATTATCAAGCACAACACAACCAGACGGGGATGAAGGGAGTTGTTATGCCATCCAGGGGGGGGCCACAAGGTTGGATGAGTTATGATGATGATGTGAGGGCAGTAGCTGGTAATGTATCTATGGACTACGGAGAGAGAGAAGGAAGATAAGTGCGCTGCTACACACGCTGACAAATAACAACCCAGGAAAATGTGTACTTTTTGAGTGGATTGAAACTCATTCATTATTTAAGGTCCCGTTTTAACAGAGTTCACCAAAGCAGGGCCGGAACGATCCATTGGTTACGGGAGGAGGGGGGAGGATGATGGGTCAGACACAACCACTCTCCCCGGAGCGGGGGTACCTGGATGGCCAGTTGATAAGAGAATGGGTGTCGCCGTCAGCGTCAGTCTCCAAGTACCAATCGCTGTTCACTTTAACCCCAGCGCTGCACCAATCAAAGGCAGCATATGTGTGAGTAGGCGGGACTTCAAGTCAAACTCTAGCTTGACCCCTCTCTTCTTAAGCAACACTTCCAACTGATTTAAGGAATTTGTCATCACACATTGAATAGACACAGCTCAACTTGACATAGTATGCACACAGGAAAAGGAGCTTCTCTCAGCGGGTAATCATGTACTGTCCACCACCAGAGCCATGAGGCTAATGATGAATGCTAGCCCATGTTGAGAGCAAGAGAGACAGAGAGAGACACAGAGAGAGAGACAGACAGAGAGACAGACACAGAGAGAGACAGACAGAGAGACAGAGACAGAGAGAGACAGAGAGACAGAGCGAGACAGAGACATAGAGAGACATAGAGAGACAGAGAGAGACAGAGAGAGAGAGAGAGACAGAGACAGAGACAGAGACAGAGAGAGAGAGAGAGAGAGAGAGAGAGAGACAGAGAGAGAGACAAAGCGAGACAGAGCGAGACAGAGCGAGACAGAGAGAGACAGAGCGAGACAGAGCGAGAGAGAGAGACAAAGCGAGAGAGAGAGACAGAGAGAGAGACAGAGAGAGAGACAAAGCGAGACAGAGAGAGACAGAGAGACAGAGAGAGACAGAGCGAGACAGAGAGAGACAGAGAGAGACAGAGAGAGACAGAGCGAGACAGAGCGAGACAGAGAGACAAAGCGAGAGAGAGAGACAAAGCGAGAGAGAGAGAGAGAGAGAGAGAGAGAGAGAGAGAGAGAGACAAAGCGAGAGAGAGAGACAGAGAGAGAGACAAAGCGAGAGAGAGAGAGAGAGAGAGAGAGAGACAAAGCGAGAGAGAGAGACAGAGAGAGACAGAGAGAGACAGAGAGAGACAGAGAGCGCATGAGAGGCCGTACAGTGGACATCGCACACTGAGGGATCCAAAAGAACTAAAACGCGTGGACCACCCCCGCGTCCAATCAGAGAAGGACGAGCAACCCGCCACTCACCCGTGCCGTGTGAGGACGCCGTGGGACTGCTGCTGGACGAACAGGTCCCCCGGCGAGGCCCCCTGCTGGTGCGCGGAGCTCGGCGGCAGGCCGGGCGCGGCGGGGTACTCCCCGGGGGGCGCCCGGCCGGAGGGGGGGGCCGCGGAGACGTCCATGTAGGAGGAGGTGGGGGGGGGCTCCTGCAGAGCCCGCCGCTGGTTCTCCAAGTTCATCCGCCGCTCGCGATCGCTGAGCGAGTCGGCCCCGGGGGGCCCCTGGTGGAGGGGGGGTGCGGGGAGCCCCTGGTGGACGGGGGGTGCGGGGAGCCCCTGGTGGAGGGGGGGGTGCGGGGAGCCCCTGGTGGAGGGGGGGTGCGGGGAGCCCCTGGTGGAGGGGGGGGTGCGGGGAGCCCCTGGTGGAGGGGGGGTGCGGGGAGCCCCTGGTGGACGGGGGGTGCGGGGAGCCCCTGGTGGAGGGGGGGTGCGGGGAGCCCCTGGTGGAGGGGGGGTGCGGGGAGCCCCTGGTGGAGGGGGGGTGCGGGGAGCCCCTGGTGGAGGGGGGGTGCGGGGAGCCCCTGGTGGAGGGGGGGTGCGGGGAGCCCCTGGTGGAGGGGGGGTGCGGGGAGCCCCTGGTGGACGGGGGGTGCGGTGCGCCCGGCCCGGGGGCTGGTGACGGGGCCGTTGCCGTAGGGGTTCTGCTGCTCCCCCACGGGCCCCGCGTCCGAGCTCCCCGCCTCGGGCCGGGCGTGGCGGGACGAGGGGCCCCCCTCCGGGTCCAGGGAGAGGCCGTAGCGCTCCGCCAGCTGCCGGCGGCGCTCCGCCTTGTAGCGGGCGATGCGCTCCGCCTTGGAGTCCGGGTCTGGGAGGGCGGGGGCGGGGGGGGGGGCGGGCTGAGGCGAGGTGCTGCCGGCGGCTCTGGACGGAGGGTCGGTGGCGGGGGGGTGATCGGCGTGGGGGCCCTGCAGGGGGTCTGGGCCGTACCTCTGCACCGTGACTGGACGGCAACACACCAGGAGAGACACAAACACGGAGAATTGAGAAGAGACGGGGGGGGGGGGGGGAAGAGAGAGAGAGAGAGAGAGAGAGAGAGAGAGAGAGAGAGAGAGAGAGAGAGAGAGAGAGAGAGAGAGAGAGAGAGAGAGAGAGAGAGAGAGAGAGAGAGAGAGAGAGAGAGAGAGAGAGAGAGAGAGAGAGAGAGAGAGAGAGAGAGAGAGAGACACAGACAGACAGACAGACAGAAGAGATGGGGGAGAGAGAGAAGAGATGGGGGGAGACAGAGAAGAGATGGGGGAGAGAGAGAGAAGAGATGGGGGGAGAGAGAGAAGAGATGGGGGGAGAGAGAGAAGAGATGGGGGGAGAGAGAGAAAAGAGATGGGGGGGGGAGGACGATAATTGCAAAGCAGCACACAAAAAGGAACATGAATCTGTAGCAACGTGAACCAGGGTGGGGTTGGTAGTGGGGTTGCGGGTGGGGGGGGGGGGGGGCCTCTAAAGAAAAGGCCGAGCCCTGCGGTGGCCTCACCAGTGCGGGGGTCGCAGCAGTCGGAGGCCCGGGTGTAGCGCGGCGTGTCCTCCTCCTCCAGCAGTCTGTTGGCCACCAGGCTGGGGTGGGCCTCACCCTCGATCCCCTCCAGCCGCCGCGCGATACGCTCCTTCCTACACACACACACACACACACACGTTCTAGTTAAGGAACCAGGACGGACGCAGCGGCAGAAATGCTTGGACACACACACACACGCACTCATGCACGCACACACAAAGACCAGTTTGATCCAATCACTTATTATGGCCGTTCTTTTGTCCCTTCGTCGTCGCATGAGTGGGCTTGTCCCAGCATGCTTGTCTGTCCAAGAGGACGAGTCCACACACACACACACACACACACACACACACACACACACACACACACACACACACACACACACACACACACACACACACACACACACACACACACACACACACACACACACACACACACACACACACACACACACACACACACACACACACACACACACAATTTCAGGGTATATTAACCATTGTGGTCGTAGTGAGCGCGACGGTCATGCGGACTCACCTGTTCATCTCCCAGTCGCTCAAGCTAGTGGTAATGCCCTCGAAGTGTTTCCTTAATTCTGAGACTGAAACCAAGAGGACACGGAAAGCCCATTAACATCATACTGGGAAAATGATACGGAATTACTTTTTGAATGACTCGAGAGTGTCCGGCGTACAAAGCTAGGTTACTAATCGAGATCGTACACGATCTTGTACTAGTTAGGTATAATTAGGTGTACTTACTTACACTAATTACTAATTACGATATTTACGATCCTATTTTAAAGAGTGAAGGACACACTTTGCAAAATGTGTCCTTCACTCTTTAAAATAGGATCGTAAGTAAGATTTCCGTTGACCACTTAACTAAAGCTAACCTTCTTACATCTCTTAGAACAGCAAGAGAGCACAAACGGTCCTTTATTTATGCAGTCAAATGATTGCCTTCGAGTCAGTGACATCAGGACGACACTACAAACAGACATTAGCCGCGCTACATTAATAGCCAAAAGAAAGACAAACCAACGCACTGACCTCGCGAAATAGCATTTTGTCATTTAACCATCAGGCTTTACAAAGGGACAAATGCAATACAGTTTATATATTGACTAGAAAGCTGAAGTCGCTGACGTGACCACCTTCGATTAGGGTAACAAAGTGCTTGATTGGCCGGTGGCGACACACACAGCCAACCCTCTGTAACCATTTGTATTTATTATGTATTCATTTCCAAACGGCCAACGCCTTGTATAGTTACAGACGTGTGCGTCATAAGCGACGCACTAGGAGCATCACTGGTGCTCTTCCTCAAACAATACAGAATACCTCAAAACACGAAGAATGACTTCAACCCAGATTCCCCGCTTCCTGCTTGTAATCTTCCACAACCAATTTCAAGCCTGGAACCGAACCTAGGTCGTGCACCTTTTTTTATTTATGTGTGTGCGCCAAAGAATATAATACTACAAAGTAAATCGAATGTGTCCCTTTAGATGAATCCTCTTAAATGTTGCAGCGTCGATTAAGAAGACGGTGAACCGTGTGTGTCTGTTTGTGTTTGTGTCTGTGTCTCTGTGTAAATGGATATAAATGGATATAAAAAGGTATCCTTATTAATTTTATTAATTTTTATTAATTAATTAATGAATAATTTTATTAATTTCACAGACACAGAGTCTGTGTCTCTGTGTCTGTTTCAACACCAACGCCGTGCGATGGGGGAAAACGGATATGGCCGATTCCACGCAGGAGTTCCCCTGGCAGTCGCACCGTAACGAGCACCAACGGAGCGGGGGGAACTAGCTACTGGTCGTAGCCACTGGTCGTGGCCACTGGTCGTGGCCACTGGTCGTGGCCACTGGTCGTGGCCACTGGTCGTGGCCACTGGTCGTAGCCACTGGTCGTAGCCACTGGTCGTAGCCACTGGTCGTAGCCACTGGTCGTGGCCACTGCCAGGGTGATCCGAGGCTGGAATAAAGGGTCTTCAGAAAGCACGGTGGTACCTTTAGGGAGGTTGGCGATGAGGCGGACATCGATGTCCCCGGTGGCTTTGGCGGGGTCGTCCTTCTCCTCCAATGAGAACTCTTTGTGGAAGCTGGGGGCAGAAAGCCAAGGGTGTGATTGGACTGCTTGGATAAGAATGTGTTAACGGCTGAGAGGCATGGGAAGGATCACCACGTAAAAGGAACAAGGAAAATGTCCCTGGACGTGGAACGAGTGGAGGGGTGTTTTCCACACATGAATCCTAGATAGTGATCATTGCCAACAGTTCTGTTATGAGAGAAAGTTGCCAAAAAGGTGTCCATCCAAGGAATGTGATGGCTTCCTCCAAAGAATCCTGACAACTTCCAAATAGTTTTGGGCCCACAGTGTATTATTTTTGCCTTTCCACATAATCATAAAAACCACAGCTGCGTCAGTAACACCGGTTGTGTTTGGAAGACATCAAGCATTAGCACCGTTTTGAAGTAGCCAATAACTTTACAAATCAGTGGGGAAAATAACACTCTGACCCCGGCAACTTTGATGTGGACGTTCAAAAGCCACCTTGTGGACTTTGGACTCCCCTCGTACTGTTCTCCGCAACACGAATGCAGCGTTCCAACAGTAAGTGTATCTCTCTCTCTCTCTCTCTCTCTCTCTCTCTCTCTCTCTCTCTCTCTCTCTCTCTCTCTCTCTCTCTCTCTCTCTCTCTCTCTCTCTCTCTCTCTCTCTCTCTCTCTCTCTCTCTCTCTCTCTCTCTCTCTCTCTCTCTCTCTCTCTCTCTCTCTCTCTCTCTCTCTCTCTCTCTCTCTCTCTCTCTCTCTCTCTCTCTCTCTCTCTCTCTCTCTCTCTCTCTCTCTCTCTCTCTCTCTCTCTCTCTCTCTCTCTCTCTCTCTCTCTCTCTCTCTCTCTCTCTCTCAGCAAGAGAGACTTGAACTACATGTGAGAGGCTGGGTGCAGTTTTGACACCCATCATGGACCCACTCAAAAGAAAACCTGCCAGCGCTGAGGGAGTTAGCTAGCGTTGCACAGCGCTACGCATCAACCTAATCGTTCACTTTATCCTTGACATGCTTTGACAGCGGGCCCTGATTGATGGGGCCAAGCCACGCCCCCCGCCCCACAGCCCCAGCGAGTGTCCCTGGCTGCAGGACGAGCAGTGGAGCTCCTGAGTGGGTTAGGGCCATCACTCAAATAAAGGGCCAACACGTAATAAATGAATCAAACAAACAGTTTTTTGAGTTGAGTCATCGTCATTGCGTGGAGACATTCCCCTCGAGCTTACACCTGCGCACTAAGTGACACTGGATGGTCGGAGGTCTTCTCTAAATCACCGATACACAGAGCAGCTTCCCGTCACGGTAAATACAACTAACTCTTTGGAGCGCGACAGTAGTTGACAATGACTGACAATAACATTTTCATGACTGTAACACAGGAATAATACATTTAGACAACAATTCATTACACTTTCCGAGTCCATCAACCAGTGGTGAGAGCCCTGAAACCTCTTTGAAATGTTGTAAAGTAGAGCGTGTCTCACCTCAGAGCCCTCTTCTGTAACAATCTTGGGTTGCCAAGTTTGACGGGAGTCTCGCCGCCAAGTCCTGTAAAGAAAGCAGCAGAGGATAAAAAGAGGAGTCAAGCTTTTGTGTCCACGTCTAACAAACGCTCATTAAGAGCGACCACGATGACTCAGCAGAACCTGTGGTGACGACCACATGATACAAAAAAAGAACAACTAAAACAACTGGTGAGAGATCAGCAACAGCTGTTTCTCACTCACACACACACACACACACACACACACACACACACACACACACACACACACACACACACACACACACACACACACACACACACACACACACACACACACACACACACACACACACACACACACACACACACACACACACACACACACACACACACCTAAGTGTTGGTCTGTGTGCCGTCGATGAGGTCATAGCTCAAAGGGCTGAACACGCGTTTGGTGCGCGCGGTGTGAGGTGTGATCACACATCAAGACTGGCCCTGCTGTGTGGCTGCTGAGCAGCGTGCCAGCTGGGGGGGGGGGGGGGGGGGGGGGGGGGCATCTGCATGCAGTCATACAGAGGAGATCTGCCCATGAATACAGAGTCAACGGAGAACGCAGCCAATACCCAAACGGTGCTGTGACACAGCGGATGAATTTGGGGGGGGGGGGGGAGGCCTCAAGTCATTGTAATGATGCCAGGGGCCACCAGTGTTTGAGTGCGCGATGAAGAATCAGTCCGGCGGTTGAACCTTCAAAGTCCGGTATGATTCATCGTCCCGCAGGTCGCATGGACGGTGACGAGCACATGGCGTCGGCGGGGGGGGGGGGGGGGTCTCTGTGGGACCCCCGGTGTCAGCGCCTGTCGGAGTTATTGACTCCAACGCCTCCGCAAACGTGCGGTTCTGACCGGCCCTGGGGGCCGCCTTGGGGGCCGCGATGTAGCCAGATAAGGCCATGCTGGGACCAACATGTGGTTCCACTTCCCTCCGGAGACCACCCCCTCTCCGAGGTCACCTCAGGGGCAACTGCCGCACCCCCCCCCCTCATCGCTGGGTGGGGGGGGGGGTGCAGTTAGCATAACAAGGAAGCATACGATTCAATGTGTCAGAAATGCTGAACACACACATCCCGTTATTCACTGGAACATTTCTATAAGCAGAAGACACTAAAAAAAGATTTTTTTTTAACGATCAGCAGAAGAAAAATAACAAGTCATCAAAGTATAGGAAGTAAGCTTGTATAACAAAACCCCAAAAAAAGACCCTACCAACCGCGTAGGACTCAAATATGGAGCACAATATAAAGTACAAAGATATGCGTACAAGTCATGCATTGACAACTAAATCAACCAATTATTCTGCAGGGCAACGCCATTTTTAGTTGTTGCGGACTCGGCCATGGAGGTTTTATCCGGTCAGGGCCTCGGGCTTATCAGCCGTGTTACGGGAGCGGTACCATCTCAACAGCCTACACATTATCCCAGCCCACGGACCGTACAGGGCAAGAGCCCAGCTGCATGAGTCATCGCAGACACACACAAAACGCACACAACACGCACAAACCCCCTCCACCACCAGCACACGTGTCCTGCAGCCTTTGATGCTGTAATCTACCAGATACTACAGCTTGCGTATCCCGGGGGGGGGGGGGGGGGGGGGGGGGGTGAGAGATTCCTCAGCGATGCGTGTGTGAATGTGCGCCCGTGTGCCCTGTTGAAACAGGGTGCAGAGCCAAGGTATCCAAGACGTGGCTTCCGCCAAACCGAGTAGCCGTAGCCCGTTTGTTTGGTCGCCACAGGATGGCAAAGCACACTGACGCCGTTGTCCTCCATAAGAGGGGGGGGGGGGGGGGTCGGGCCTGACTTTATGGAGTATATGCTTTAAACGCTGGAAATGGGACTATGTACTTTCATTCGGATTGGGACACACTCTTTTCTGGTTTCTCACAGGACAGCGTTAAAATAGGACACAATAACGTACATTTTTAAACAGAGATTTGCTGAAACACTTCAACCAAGAGCGACTTGCGCACACACACACACACACACACACACACACACACACACACACACACACACACACACACACACACACACACACACACACACACACACACACACACACACACACACACACACACACACACACACACACACACACACACACACACGTCTCTGGAGGGACTCCACGGTCATGCTCCCCTCCTCTGTTGCGACGTAGGCGTCCTTGGCCGCCCACACAGCTGTAGCGCTAAAGGACAACCGTCTGGAAACGGGGCCAGCATGCAGAGACAGAGAGAGAGAGAGAGAGAGAGAGAGAGAGAGAGACACAGAGCGAGAGAGAGAGCGAGAGAGAGACAGAGCAAGAGAGAGACAGAGCGAGAGAGAGACAGAGCGAGTGAGAGACAGAGCGAGAGAGAGAAACAGAGACACAGAGCAAGAGAGAGAGCGAGAGAGAGAAACAGAGCGAGAGAAACAGAGCGAGAGAGAGAAACAGAGAAACAGAGCGAGAGAGAGAAACAGAGACACAGAGCAAGAGTGAGAGAGAGAAACAGAGACACAGAGCGAGAGAGAGACACAGAGAGAGCGAGAGATAGTCAGCGACCGAGACAGAGAGCGACACACACACCACACACACACAGAGACAGAGACAGAGACAGAGACAGAGACAGCAGCTACCACACGACTCTCTGGCTCAGTCTCTGTACCTGCACCTCTGATTCCCAGCCTCACTCGCTGGAAGAAGGAAAACGTCTGTCCAGGCTGCATTCTCTTACCTTGGCTACAAAACTTGACGTGACTCAGGTAATTTGAAATCCACGGGTTCCGATACATTTTGACGGCGTGTAACGAGGGCACTGATAAAGGTGAATGAAGAGGAATCGGGATCGTTGAAAAAGGAGGGAGAGGGACAGATAAAAAGGCAAAAGAGATAAGGGAGAGGGAAAGAGAGAGAGAGAGAGGAAAGGAAGCAGAGGAAAGAGGGGTGGCGACACAGGCAGCAGCCTGGGAAAGGGATGCAGCTACAAACGCAGTAAGTTACTGCCCTGGATCTGAGGGAGTGAAGGAGAGAGAGAGGGAGGGAGATAGAGAGAGAGAGGAGGGCTCAGGTAGTGTCAGAGTAGAGAGCTGCCAGATGAGGAGGGGAGGGGGGAGGAGGAGGAGGGCTACGTAGTAAATGGTGTGCTGAAGCTATGCCCGCGTTCCTCTCCCTCCGCGCTGACTGCATCAGGCTAGCCCCGCTAGCTGCTCAGTCCCATTAGCCAGGACACGCTAAAGTAGGCCCCATCCCATACTACTACTACTGAAAACAGCAAGAACGACAGACCCGAGCAAAAGCCTGCCCCACCGTTTGTGAGAATGACTAAGCAGAAGGGGCGAGAGAGAGCGAGTGGAAGAGAACGAGCGAGTTCGGAGACCTTGCGAGTGCTGGGGTCCCTTGGCGCGCAGACAGAAGTGTGATGCCAGACAAACTAGCGCAGCGCGGCTCGTCTGGAGCGAGAGACTCCAGGTCAAAATGACCCTGTCCGACAGACGACAAATTCCCACTTATCTCAGAGACAAGGAGAACATGTGGTTCGAAGGGCAGGAAGAAAACAAAAAAGAAAAGTGGGTGAGTGGTCAAAGAGCGCAACGGAAAGAACGACGGAGGGGATTTGCGAGCAGCTGTGGGCTTCGAGCGAGCGACGCCGTTGTTATGGTGAAATGCTTTGGTGATCGGCGGATGGACAGCGAGGCGCTGGACAGAGGGGATGACAGCCCCCCCCCCCCCCCCCCCCCCGAGTTCTCCGCACGCATTCCACCCGAGTGCCAAGTAATGCGTTTCCTCGGTGTGCAGACACACACGCAGGCTGCACCACGGAGCCCATTTCAATTCCCTGTGGGTGAGAAAAATGAGCTCCTTCTGTCTGGTGATTATTCAGCAAGCAAACATCGCTGGCTGGTCACACACACACACACACACACACACACACACACACACACACACACACACACACACACACACACACACACACACACACACACACACACACACACACACACACACACACACACACACACACACACACACACACACACACACACACACACACACACACACACAAGCAAACTGATGGGCCATGTCTAGCGAAACCAAAAGGACAGCTAACAAATGTCACAATAAGATGAAGCAATGTTTGAAAGTACAAGTTACAAGTAAGACCAGTTGTGTTGCAGTTCGCATGTTGGATTGTGTTACATGAACGGGCATGCCGTTAGATAACTGCAGGTGTGTGGGTGTGTGTTTGAGTCTGTGTGGGGGCGTGTGCGCGCGCATGTGTGCTGTATTCAAAAGGGGTTGAGTGTGTTACATAACTTTCAAAAAGATGAGCTCATCTGGCTCTTTACATGGGAACTAATATTGTGCACAGATCCACACTCGCACAAACACACACACACGCTGCCTGTTTGGAATCAGGGCAGGTGAGCTGATGGGATTCACCAGTTACAATCTCCAGCAATGCTGCATTAAGCCACCTACCACATACATACACGGTGTGTGTGTGTGTGTGTGTGTGTGTGTGTGTGTGTGTGTGTGTGTGTGTGTGTGTGTGTGTGTGTGTGTGTGTGTGTGTGTGTGTGTGTGTGTGTGTGTGTGTGTGTGTGTGTGTGTGTGTGTGTGTGTGTGCCAAACTGGACGTGTTCAAAGACATCGTCTTGAATCCCCAGCTGGTGTCTCTTCAACAGTGGCGAGAAGACCCTCAGCTGGTTCAACGTTGGTCAACCACTGGACAACTCTGACTAAAGATAATCAAATACTGCAAGGACATCAGAGATGGTTGGGCTCCAAAGAGTCCCAGGTCTGGCATCCTAGCCATCATCACATGACACACACACCGTCGCACCGCTAACTGGGGCCCTCTGGCATGAGGCTCCTGAGGTGTGGGGGACATATGGCCTCTGGACCGCCTGGCCAAACGATGGGTTAGGACCCCGTCCTTAATGAGTCAGAGGAAGACCAACTGGACCTGGCACGCCACAGCGATGGTGACGTCATCAAGACGTAAAAAAAAAAACAAGACAATGCTTGGTCATCTGTTAAAAGGTGCACTGTGGGATTTATAGAACTGCTGCTGGGCTCATTGGAAGCCAGCCAAAAGCTTAATTAACGAGTGTAGCCACAATTGCCATTAGCACAACCTAATGACCTCATTAGCTAGTTAGCCAACGACCTCGTTATCTCCCTCTGAGTCGAGAACTGTTGTTTCACATGTTGTGCAAACAGGTGTGTGCTGCTTCCATTAAAAACACTAGAGCCACGCCAGAGAGGTTTGAAACCAAAGCGCAGACCTCCCCACTCCGTCTCCTGAGAGACGTCCGCGGACGTGGAGACGCCACGGGGCGGGAGGCCAGAGCGAGCCCCACGCCCGTCTCTGAAGACCCATTTGCCAAGCCGTTTGACTGGTCGCTGTAGGCCTGATACTAGGTCTCCTCTGAGCCGCATATGAGAGGCAGGTCTAACTGGAAGGCAGGCATTCACTTCTTCTCAGGCCCTCTGACCACTTCACTGCAAAACACCGGCCCACCCAATCAGCATTCTGTCAGCATAGCTTTGTGTCACTAGGAAAGCACACACACACACACACACACACACACACACACACACACACACACACACACACACACACACACACACACACACACACACACACACACACACACACACACACACACACACACACACACACACACACACACACACACACACACACACACACACACAGCAGATAAGAGTTCCTGAGGAGGCAGCACCCCAGGGGCCCGAACAGGTTGGACAACAGCAGGGGGCAGTAGCTCCTGCAGGCCTGAGACAGCACGAAAAACAACCTCTTTACCATGCATGACAGGTTGCGGGGGGGGGTTATATCATCTACATCTAGCAGAATGAGATAACACCGTGTGCATGAATGCACCAGCACCTTCGCCCACAGACCGGCAGAAGTGTCCACAAATAGACGTGGAGAACGGGAGATCGGCCAACAGGAACCAGCGCCATTGTTCTAGTTAGGGAACCAGGACGGACGCAGCGGCAGAAATGCTTGGACACACGCGCACTCATGAACGCACACACGCACGCACAAAGACCAGTTTGATCCAATCACTTATTATGGCCGTTCTTTTGTCCCTTCGTCGTCGCATGAGTGGGCTTGTCCCAGCATGCTTGTCTGTCCAAGAGGACGAGTCCACACACACACACACACACACACACACACACACACACACACACACACACACACACACACACACACACACACACACACACACACACACACACACACACACACACACACACACACACACACACACACACACACACACTTTAAATGCGTGTGCATGGGTGATGAGCAGGTGATGAATATAGACAGTGCTCTTAATGCATTTAGTGTCACTGTGTTTACGGTGTGTACGTTAACAGGTTCCTCTTGCCTTTAACAGTATGTTGAAAGCAACTGTTGGGAGTTGTTGGGAGTTGTTTGAGCCTGCATGGGGTCACTGCCACGGTCAGAGACCCCAGGCTCAAAGTATTTAGTCCCATTAGTAGCTTGTCACAACGAACCTTTAATTGGATTTAAGGAACACGAGGCACAGCCAGTCAGCTGGGGGTCAAAAATACAAGTTGTTTCTTGGGAGCAGTAATTCAACTCTTAAGACCCTCTTGCAAGGCACAACAAACAGGGACACGGCAGCGACAGCCAGCCGAGAGACCGAGGAGTTCGCCTCAACCCCACCCCCCCCCCCCCCCCCCTCTGCCGCTCAAGACTGCCACGCAAGGGATTTGGGGGTCAGGTGACAGTTTAGGGTGAGCGGGGTCAGGTGACCTATGTTCTTCTGCACCAGTGCTTCACGTTTGGCCTTGCTGTCTGTGGCGAGTTTGAGCTTCAAAAGGGATGAATCAGTGAATCATGAAGTGTACACGATGCACTGAATAATGCCATCACAAGTTACTAGAGGCCAGAAGCAATGTCTTCACCTGGCTAACGTTGTCTAATGAGCAACAATGAGAAACGTGGTGTAACCGTGTTACAAAATGATAAATGTATCTTATCATAAATATGTTTATTAATTATATTGTATTTATTATAATTAACACAACAATATTAATAATAACCCTATATAATTTATTAATAACATATGTATTAATTAAATATGTTTAATAGTCATACATTTAAATAATAATTTACATGACATAAATGTTGTTACAAATGACTAAAATAATCGGGGTTATCCAAATGACCATTATTCGGTCCGTCTAAAGAATGACTAGTTGACTCGTCATTTCAACACTAGTACAGTCTTCACCCAATTCATAACCACCTCTAACCAGAGGACGTTCGGTCAGGAACCCAGCAGCAGCAGCAGTGGGAAACATCGAGTCATTAAGGGCCTGCTCTCACACCCCTTCAACAAGCTATTTTAAACAGCGGTCGTTTCTCATTATCATCCGTCAACCCTGTTTCCCAGGCTCTTGTTAGTAACACCAGTTCTGCGTAAGCAGCACAGTGACATTGGGCCTCCTCCCCCCCCCCCCCCCCCGCACCCCCCAACGTGCCAAACACACGGGGCCGTCACCGTAGCAGAACTATTAGCGCACGTGAGCGGCGGCTTGTGTAACTGCATCTCAATCGGTGCGTGCGTAGCTGGATTTGTACGGATGTGTAAAAAAAGGCCCCAGCACAGCGACGTCATGCTTAAAGTCCCCGGGTGCCGCCAGAGACTGGTGGGCTGTAGCTGTATAGCTACTGAGGCATAGCTACAGGTCATGATGCACATGTTAACCTAACCCCATGACCTCACGTATACCTGTATGGCGAGTCGGGACACATTTGCAGATCTCGGCCACGGCAGAAGTGTAGCAAATGTCGCGCGCAAAAGTGAGCGTTGTAACTGACGACTTGTCTGTAGTTCCGATCGCAGCCCTTACAGCAAAATACTTTCCAGCCATTTATATCCATTTACGCGTTTGTCTACACATTTACAGATCGGATTCCGCACACAAGGACTAGGTTAGTTACACACAACTCGCAACTCAAAGTGTAAATAGTTCTGCGGCAATAATGGCCCCCGCACAAACAGCACACAAACACAACACATAAAACCTTCCAAAACAAATCACAGACACAATAACCGAAACCAGCTACAAACACAACACATGCTAATAGTTAGCACAGCCGAGGCCCTTAGTGAAGGGAAGCACAAGGATCTGAACCAGCAGCCGTGCTAACCCCCGCAACAGCTTGGCGTGGAGACACAGACAGCGTAGCGGTCAAGAGGTGACCGTATGAGCAGTAGGACCGAGGCTCAGCCCAGCCGGACATCTGACCAGGCCATGAGGTAAACAGGGCTAACATAATTATGGAACGGCCCCTAAATATAAAAACAAGACTGCAGGGTGTGTGTGTGTGTGTGTGTGTGTGTGTGTGTGTGTGTGTGTGTGTGTGTGTGTGTGTGTGTGTGTGTGTGTGTGTGTGTGTGTGTGTGTGTGTGTGTGTGTGTGTGTGTGTGTGTGTGTGTGTGTGTGTGTGTTAAAAAAAAAAAAGTCTATTTTGGTCTCCAACGCTGACACTAAGAGCAGGTGCAGTTAACTGAACAACTGTGTGTCTTCCACTATCAGACGCAGACTTGCTCACTACCCTGAAATAAACTCTGAGTTCACTCTTTTTTTTTTTTTATACACACACACACACACACACACACACACACACACACTTAACCATTAGCGATGATGTAGGATTCATCCCAGGACAGAAGCAAAAACATTAAGATGTACAATTCGGCCAACCACAAGAGACAGCGACATTCTTAAATTGTCAGACATATGAACATCTTTTGTTTTTTACCAAGTAACCAATGTAGTCAGAGAACATGAAACCAACAACACTTTATATTCACAAAACTAGGCCAACAGACCAGACAATAATTATTCAAATTTCATCGGCTCCACCTTTTCAATCTTCCATTACACAGATAACTACAATGTCCCCATTTAGGACTGAACGGAAAAGCCTATGTTGTCCCAACACTGGTTCACTGGTTCACTGTAACTGAGCAGTGAAGAAGTGAACCCCCTCATAATCAGACGAGACACTAACAATGCCAGCTTACCTCTTTGGGGGTAGGGCCACTTCTTAAGCAGTATTGAAAGCCATTGGGTTTAAGGTCTTCATTGAGTGTTGTTGGTGGGGGTCCTTATTCTGGGGGGGGCGGGGGGGGGGTGTCTGGTAGTTCCACAGCACTTGTGTAAGGTCAGAGCTCTGCAGAACTCCTGGGATGCACTGGGAGAGGAGACATGGGGGACAGATTCAGAAGCCCTGACAACCCCCCCCCCCCCCCTCCCTCAAGCATGTGTGGCTGTTGGATCTACCGCAGGCACCAATGAGGGGTGGAGGAGGAGGAGGAGGTGGTGGTGGTGAGCATGAGGGGTGTGCTGCCAAATTTAGACGGTGATTTCCCACTGCATCAGGCTGCGCCAATCCAATGACAAAAGGCGGGAGGGGGGGGTTCAAGCGCAGGGTATCGAACGGGAACGGGAACGGGAACGGGAACGGGAACGAGATAGGCACATTGAGCGTGGGTTAAACAAACAAGGTCGCCCGCCGGTCAACGCTCACAGAACCCTGACGGCTCTCGAGGCCAGAGGTCCCACGCTGGATCCCGGTCCGTGGAATGGTTTGTGAGCGGGACCAACAAGATAAATGTAGAATATAGAGGGGGGGTCAAAGTTGGACTAGCCAGGCCCAGAGGTCAGGACCCTTATTAGGCTCTGCACGCGGAGATTCTGACAGCACTCAAATCTCCCACAAATAGATATCAGCAATTCAGAGGGATTAAATCAGCTGCTTGCCCAACAATCCCTCTAGGGGGGGGGTGACCCCCCAGGACCGCTCACTAGCCACTTATATATATAGAGCGGTGTACCTAAGCGGTTATGCAGCCGTTCGCTTCGTTTGTGCTCAGACCCAGATTCTGTGCATACTTACAGACAGATATGGGTCACCCAGCACCCCCAGCACTCCCCCCCCCCCCCCCCCCCCCCCCCCCCCCCCGCCCCTCCACCACAACCCTACTCCCAGTCCCTTCTCCACCAGAGAGATGCAGACTACAGCGATCACCCTCAAGACCATTGACACGGAGTGGGACTGTAAACGCTCAATGGGAAATACGGTGTAAGCCAAAGAGCCAGGTCAATCATGTGCAAGGGTGACAACACGGCCACACCGCACACCTAATGGCCGTTGGCTCGTTTAAAGACAAACAGCACCCCCTAGTGTTCTTCATGAACCGCTGGACCCTTTACCGGGACCAAGGGATCAAGTTCAGACACGCGGACAGATTACAGTTAACTATTGAGTAGATTATGACAGATAATCAAATCCTTGTTTTCAATCCACAGCTTTGAAAAAAAACAAATTTACTTACATTATGTGTACCAGGGAAATAGTGTTTAGCCACCAACAGAGAAAGTGTAAGGGTGATATCAATTAAAGTAACCAATACAAATTGATAATAAGCAACATTAAAATATGCCATCCAACATGAGTAATCTGCCCCAGTGTGTTACTCTCTTGCCGAGTAAAGTTGTTGTTGCTGAGCCAAGACATTCTACCGGATTCAAAGTAAATCTAACAAAATGGGCCCTAAAGGGTGTTATTCCTCAAACCAAGCAGGGCTGACTGCAGAGTGAACAACAGGCCCGAAACCACAAGCGAACTGTCAGCAGAACTTGAGAAGACAGCCGCGATGAGCACCTCATGTTTCACCATAAACAGCTGTGGATAAACCACAACAATGGCGAGATCTGCAGAACAAGCTAGCTAAAAACTGTTCCCATCTCAAGCCACCCCTTCGCCTTCTCCACCCTTTTTGGAGGGGGTCAGAACAAACATACACAGAGTATTCGTAAAATGAGTTCCTCATTAGGTCCTCCAGGCCCAAACAAAGGGTCCACTATTCCTGGGGACAACACATTGCTCTCCTGGCACCACAACAACTGGTCCAAAACAGATTCAACTGTTTACACAGAGCGTGTGGTTCCAGAGACCCAGCCCATGGGCAACAGAATTCAACTTGCTTGCAAAATAAGTAACCCAAAAAGGATGGAAAGGAATACGACAGGATGATTCCCTTTACAAAACAAAAAGTAACAGTATGCATCACAGCAGCCAATATGAATAATTCAAAACTAAATGTTGGACTGCAGGGACTTTCCAAGATAAACATGCCTTTCATTTACAATTAAATAAAAATCACTGTACTGGAAAAGTCCCTTACTCTAAGAAAATCCTCCCCTCTTTGATGTGAAAGACCGCGCCCACCACCATGACACATCCACAGCAGCTGACCAAAACGAGGTCTCGTTAACTGCTTGGTAATCAGTAGCAGAAGCCTTTGAACACACACACACACACACACACACACACACACACACACACACACACACACACACACACACACACACACACACACACACACACACACACACACACACACACACACACACACACACACACACACACACACACACACACACACACACACACACACACACACACACACCTTGTTCACTCAAAAAGAGCTTCTGGCTCCCCCTCAGCAGCCCTCCTCCCTGCCTCGTCTCACCTCCATGCCACCCCATCATTTGATTCAAACCTCCCTCGCAGACAAAGGTCTGATGTCCAGACACGTCCTGTTCCACTGGGGCAGATAAATGAACGCTCACTGTGTGTTAACAAACAGATGTTTCCCAATCAGACAGCAGGAAAGGCAGAGCATGGTGGAGAGTAAGTAATGTAGGAGTAACTCCCGAAAGACATACTGTACCTTTCATAACTGTTGCACCGCTGTGTGTCAGCTTGACCATATCCCAGTGGATTATGTTTGAAAAAGAAGAATCCCAGCTCAACAGAGATAGATAGAAATAAAACCGCAAGAACGTGAGCATTAGAGAAACGGAGCCAGACCGAGAGAGACTGGAGAGAGTTCGCCAGAGGGCTGAGAGACTGGAGAGAGTTCGCCAGAGGGCTGAGAGACTGGAGAGAGTTCGCCAGAGGGCTGAGAGACTGGAGAGAGTTCGCCAGAGGGCTGAGAGACTGGAGAGAGTTCGCCAGAGGGCTGAGAGACTGGAGAGAGTTCGCCAGAGGGCTGAGAGACTGGAGAGAGTTCGCCAGAGGGCTGAGAGACTGGAGAGAGTTCGCCAGAGGGCTGAGAGACTGGAGAGAGTTCGCCAGAGGGCTGAGAGACTGGAGAGAGTTCGCCAGAGGGCTGAGAGACTGGAGAGACCCCTGGAGCCACATGAAGCAGGGGGGACGTGACTGGCAGTTCACCAGCAACCACTTCCCACAAAACCCAGTGGGGGAGGGTGCCACGATGACGTCCGGCTTGGCCCAGCTAGGTCCGCCTCGGGGGGGTGGGGGGTGGGGGGGGTGGGGGACACGACTGGTGAGACCACCAACCTGGACCCCGGACCCCGGCCAACCACGTGTCCCTTATGTGGAGTCGAACACCTGGCCCTCGCCAACGGAAACGCGCTGAACCCCGGGATGAAACCGTTTGTCAACGGACACCCCTTCCAACGAGCGCCAGCCAACTGGGAGCAGCGGCGCGAGACCAATCCCTCTGTGTGGCGTCCAGCCGCCATGATGAGCGCAACAGACGGCCAGCCTGCTCAACCGTCGCCGTGGAGACGGATAAAGAAGAGCATGGAACAGAAACACAGACGGGGGAAGTACTGGACCCAGTCCCCTCACCAGAGAGGGTCCTTCAGGTCAAGAGAGGATAAGTAGGCCGGGGGGACTGTGTGTTCCCGGGCAGACCCTGGGCCAGGGCCAATCTGCCTGAGCAACTGAGAGACATCTATAGCCGTATAAATAGACTACACAAGCATCTTCCAATCCATATCAATCGGTGAGGCCATTAGAAACAATAGTGAAAAGGTTACCCCTATAAGCTTGCACTTTCAGAAACCAATATGCAACAACAGTCTGTGCTGACAACAGTCTGTGCTGACAACAGTCTGTGCTGACAACAGTCTGTGCTGACAACAGTCGTCTGTACAGACAACAGACAACACGATTGTCCAGAATCCAAGCACCATGCTTCAGGAATGGGCTGAGGGGTTTTCAGAAGGTGTCCAACTTAATACTACTAGAAGCAAAAACTAAAGAATACATTGAGTAGTCAGAATTGTTCTGGTACGAATAGCGCTCGCCATTTAAGATACATCTACAGCACATTCATTTTGATATTATCATTGTTATGGAAAGCTAGCAACATGAGGGCATACACACAGTGAGTGCGTTCCTATAGAACAGGCTACCCTCCGTCTGTCTGTCTGTCTGTCTGCTGTGTCACCCCAGATGGTTGCCTAGTGACACCTTTAAAAGGTGATGACGCGCCCTGATACTTGTCATCAAATATCCCCCTGGACACACACACACACACACACACACACACACACACACACACACACACACACACACACACACACACACACACACACACACACACACACACACACACACACACACACACACACACACACACACACACACACACACACACTTTGAAAATGATACCGTGTGTTTTTACTGTGATTAAATGATGACAGAATCCAGCTGGACTCTGCCACTAGTCACCCCCTTCATCAGGAGCCAGACAACACACACACACACACACACACACCCTCTTTTGCCCACACATGGAACGCTAAGAGCACATCAAACTAGGTCTCGCTCTAAAAAAGCAATGATCCATTCCTCATTATTTGTAGGGAAATGTGGGGACATGAGTTTACAGTGTGTGTGTGTGTGTGTGTGTGTGTGTGTGTGTGTGTGTGTGTGTGTGTGTGTGTGTGTGTGTGTGTGTGTGTGTGTGTGTGTGTGTGTGTGTGTGTGTGTGTGTGTGTGTGTGTGTGTGTGTGTGTGTGTGTGTGTGTGTCGTTACGTTCAGTGAGCAAATGGCTCTACTTGCTCCATTGACGACGTTCGGCAAATGGCTTCATCAGAAAAACAACAACAGTGTGATGGATGGAAGAAGTATGGAAACTGAGGAAACATTTCAGCCCGACTGCTTGAAGGAGCCACGTTTTCCACAGAGCATGATGAGCATGATGTCAACGCGATGACTTGGCCTCTGAAAGGACGAGTCTGTCAATGCAGTATCCGTTGTGTCAACCCAGCAGCTGCTCCAATCATCGAATCAACAGCTAAGACAGGAGAGACGGACAATGGAAAGCTTCACATCAGGGAACCATTTCAAAACAGCCATGTAATGCTTGGAGACAACATGCCACTCAAAAAGGTTTCAGTTACATTGGACTAGGGATGCACTAATATTGACGCAGCTTTGGTTATCGTTTAGCGGTGGATGTTGTCAATGACTCAAATGCAAACAAACATTTCACTGTTTGAAAAGGAGAATTCCCTAGTACATTGATGCCTTAATGTCTCGACAAAGGCCAGCCTACAACCATCATTCAATTCTAATGGCTTGAAACACACCGGATCCTAATCGGTCTAACGAGGAGTCGCTTGTCATAGCAAGCGTATCCTCAATGCTGGCTCATCAGTGGCATTACCAGGTCAATGGTCTTGAGCCAAACCATCAAGTGTCTGGACCAGCGGTGAGGCTGTCAGGGCTTTGGAGGACAGTGTCATCTAAAGACCATGTGGATGGAGTTTCCCCACTGAACACAAACAGCCAAAAGAGAGCCCTCCAGCTCCTACATCTACTTCGATACAGAACACGTTGCCATGCCAACTTTCTATGCCACTGACAAAATGGGGGACGTGTGTAATGAACACAGTGTGTAGCACTACTATACTATTGTTGTTGATAGTGATCTGTGATGCACGCATTTCTCAACAAAGCACAAGACTTAGTTAAGGCAGATGGTGCTACTCAATCTGAACTTTTCCTCTTGGCAATCTGCTCCTATATCTAGCTAGCTATCTATCTATCCATCCATCTTCTTTGCCATGCATATTCCAGTCAAGATTCCTTAGATAAATCAAAAACAGTTATTGAATTGAAGCCTGCAACCTGTAATTGACACAGATTCCCTTGCGCTGTGCCACTGGGCCGTACCAGTTAAAAGATTGGACCGCTGGTCATTTCCCTACACCACACGCATGCAGTATTATTTGATACACAGCATACATGGAAATGACTTTTCAATAAACGCAGCCTGAAAACATTTACACTGTGCACGAAATGAACACGTCAACGGTTATGAGTTCCAGACAAAAGAAAACAAAAAGGGGGTCAATCTTAACACAGATCCAATACTTTCGGCACGTCCCAAACTGGGTCAGCTGATCTATGCGTGCAAAACAAGATCGGCACCCGTCGCCTGGCAGCAAGCCAAACACGGAATCCGACGACTGCCGCTCAAAATGCCAATCAGCAGGGAACACTGACGCATTGTCTGTGTGACACACACACACACACACACACACACACACACACACACACACACACACACACACACACACACACACACACACACACACACACACACACACACACACACACACACACACACACACACACACACACACACACACACACACACACACACACACACACACACACACACTAGAGCCCCATCTTCAGTTGGGAAACATCACGTGACCAGGGCGTCTGTACAGCTACCCAATGGGGCCAGTAAATCAGCCAGTAAAGATAAACCGGGTGCCGACAAGGGGCTGTACTCGCAACGCACAACTGCTCAGAACAACAACACTCCTCGTTTACAAGACATCCAAATTACAGATTTCGTCAGCATCTTATTTAGCTGCCACCAGCATTTTCTATTCTTACACTTGTTCTACTGAGAAAAAAGAAATACAGGCCTCATCATATCGTTCTCATTCAATACTGAACTTTGTGTCTTCTCATCTCACTTAGTCCAAACTCACTCCTATACTAAGTTCTCCTCCTCACAGGCCCTTCGATATCGCTGGAGGAAAACCACGAGTCCAGTTCCTCAGCAGGAGACCAGGGTCCGAGCATCTGCTTCCAATAGCTCCCTCAGCCTCCCATCTGGGAAGGGTGTGTGAGGGGGGGGGGGGGGACGGGACGGCCCCACCGGGCCCTTGCAAACCCTGGCCTCGACTCTACGGTGCCAGGGCCCCTCCTAAAAAACAATGATGTAAGCCCCAACAGACTTATGAAACCAAGCGATGCTGGCGGTTTCTCACACTGACAGGAGGTGGTGACTCCCAAGAAGCTCAGAAGACTCTGTGCCGCTGTATAGTGGTCAGCAAACAGGCTGTTTATGCATCAGCGCACAAACTTGAGTGACTGTTTGCGCAAACGTGCACGCATGCACACAAACAAACAGGAGTATCCGTCCTAGACCGCCAGGTTGTTACCATACAGCCAAGTATAGAAACAACATCCTGTACTGGCATCAGCACATCCCTGAGTTCACCAGACACGATGTCAAGTGTACCTGGGAAACATAGCCTATATATGTACATACGCACATCAACCAAATCCTGATAAATGTCACCATGGCCCGTTCCATATTTGAGTCAGTGGCTGCAAGGTTCTGGGATAACTTGACCTTTAACTTGGAAAGGGAAGCATGTTTCGACAGTAACAATGCAACCACTTCCCCTGAAAAGGGAAAATACTATAAGAAACAGGAACAAATAAAGTAGCTCAATTTATTTTTAACCCAATCAATATATTTAAAAAATATATATAATTTTTACACCGTTTGTACCGTATTAAATTCATTTTTGGTTAATAATTTGACTTTCTTACATCACAAAAAAATAAACGCAGATAGTAGGCTACATGAAAAAAAAAACAATAGGCACAACACTATGAACAGGAAGTGAACGGTTTCCAAGCAGTTCTCCAAGTTCACAACAATCCCTAGGTTCCCAGGAAGACAACATGCGTGCGTGTTCTTCCCCTGCAGAAATGTAACAGTCTTGAGTTACCGTAATGAAGTCAGTGTAGCGGAAAGCCACGCATCTCCACTGAAGGGGGGACTGCGCAGTGCAACATGTGGTTTTGATCATGCGGCTTCACCTTCCTACACATGAGGGGACCACTGGGGAGGACGACCGGGGTGAGAGGCAGAAGGGCGAGTCCAATAACTAATTAGACTAATTTGGAGGAACGAAACAAACCAGCTTGAACGTGGATCGTTGCTGTGCAATCACTCTTTACTACTCTTTTTCTCTCCTCTTCTTCTTATTCTCTCTTTTTTGTTTACTCTTTATTTTCAACGCATACGCCAGTGACTTTCTGTTGCGCGGTACGTCCATGTTTTTGGCAAACCTGTCTAAAGGAAATGTCCACGACCCGCACTTGGCCAGGATAATTAAGACGCACTCATGGTGGACGCAATGTGAGCGACTTCACCCTGGATGTACAGTGGCAAGAGTTGACCAGCCTACTATGGTCGGTCATCACCTGTCCTGAAGGACGTTACCCCGACATGCAAGCAGGCCAATTTACCGGTAACGCCGAGGTATTGTCTCTTGAGTTAATCTTTAAAATAATGTTAACTATCGTTTATATAGCCAACTTGATTCATGCATTATGCATAGCTCCACGACAACGGAGCTCTCTGTGTTGCGCACAGGTGATGGGCTACTAGCCTACAGGTAGCCTCACCTTTGTCTAAATATGTGCCTGTGTGCACATAATCCCCTCAGGACACTAGTCCAAACACTAACCCCCAGGATGAGTAGAATAACACCGTGCCACCCGAAGTACTGCACGCTGCTATTCTCACCGCCACAAAGTTTGGACAGCAATGTTTTCACCTCCTCCTCCCCCACTTTAGATATACGTGTTACCTGGACACAGTGTTCAAATAGCCAAATACGTTTAAATATTACCTACCAGATATGCTGCTTTATGAAAACAAGTGACTGGCGTCCAAGCAAACCCAAAGAATCAAGAGGAAACCCTACGCGCACTCCGCCTCTCCGAAAACGACCGCAGCTGACTAGGACGAGTTGAGCAGCTTCCACCGCCTCTTAAAGGAGAAGGACCCCGCATCGGGGCCGCGTCCCTGGCCCTCTGCGGGGACGAGCACGGTCACACTCCCGAACCCACATCACGTAGAAGGTCTCAGAGAAAGTTGCGTTTTTACTTATTTTTGGCACGTAAATAATAACCTCCACAATCAGTGACGAGGGGGGTGGGTGGGGGGGGGGGGGGGGGGGGGGGTGGGGAACACCATTAGGCCAACAATGTAACAAACTAAAAGCTAAACAAGTGTGTGGTGGGACAGGATACAAGCCACTGGTTTTGAAATAGGTTACTCTCTCTCACTCTCTCTCACACACACACACACACACACACACACACACACACACACACACACACACACACACACACACACACACACACACACACACACACTCTAAGTATTTTTCCCTGTACTGACTAATGGGGTCAGTCCTAGCCCAACAGACCGTCCGTTTTCAGTATGGGATAATGGAATAGCTAACTGTTCACACAAACCATCCATTACAGGCTCAAATAAACATGAATCAGGGACACAGTTACAGCTGCACCCATCTCTGTCTCTCTCTCTCTCTCTCTCTCTCTCTCTCTCTCTCTCTCTCTCTCTCTCTCTCTCTCTCTCTCTCTCTCTCTCTCTCTCTCTCTCTCTCTCTCTCTCTCTCTCTCTCTCTCTCTCTCTCTCTCTCACCCACCCATATCTCTGTCACCAGGACGTTATTTACTTTATTAACAGAGATGAATATGTTTCTTTCCTTTTTATCTTTCAATTTCTCCCTTGAAGAGGTATAAAGCCCTTTGTCTTGTTTCCTTTGTGCAAGTTGCTATGGACATTAGCGCATTGCTGTGGACATTAGCACGTTGCTATGGACATTAGCATGTTGCTGTGGACATTAGCACGTTGCTGTGGACATTAGCACGTTGCTATGGAGAATAGCATGTTGCTGTGGACATTAGCGCATTGCTGTGGACATTAGCACGTTGCTATGGACATTAGCATGTTGCTGTGGACATTAGCACGTTGCTGTGGACATTAGCATGTTGCTGTGGACATTAGCACGTTGCTATGGACATTAGCATGTTGCTGTGGACATTAGCACGTTGCTATGGACATTAGCACGTTGCTATGGACATTAGCATGTTGCTGTGGACATTAGCATGTTGCTATGGACATTAGCACGTTGCTGTGGACATTAGCATGTTGCTGTGGACATTAGCACGTTGCTATGGACATTAGCACGTTGCTATGGACATTAGCATGTTGCTGTGGACATTAGCACGTTGCTATGGACATTAGCACGTTGCTGTGGACATTAGCACGTTGCTGTGGACATTAGCATGTTGCTGTGGACATTAGCACGTTGCTGTGGACATTAGCACGTTGCTATGGACATTAGCACGTTGCTGTGGACATTAGCACGTTGCTGTGGACATTAGCACGTTGCTGTGGACTAACGGCAGCTGGCAATCAAGCGATGTTCACTGTAGTCAGAATATGTGATGAGCACGCTGTGCCAGTGTGAAACCCATCCAGCAGAAACACCCGCCATATGGACAACACCAGGCAGTGTCACTGTGTGTGTGTGTGTGTGTGTGTGTGTGTGTGTGTGTATGTGTGTGTGTGTGTGTGTGTGTGTGTGGGGGGGGGGGGGGGGGGTTGGGGGAGTCTGGCTTATCAAATGTATTTTAAGTTATGCATAGCTGTGTTGGTAAATGTATTCTTGGTCTTTGGCTGTCATGCATTACCCGTGAGAGATGAACGAGCCTTTGTTTACACCAGAGGCTGAAGTTAAAGGTCTGCCTGTGACAGCACAGCCACAAGTGAATAATTCTCCCAACCATAACGAAGAGGCAACGCGAGGAAAGTGATTGCAACGTTGGAAGAGCCAGCATGACGGCAGCCTTGTTATGAGAGCACGGAAGCACTTGCAGCAGACTTATAGAAAGAGTGGGAGGTCAGTAACGGTTAAGCTATGGTTCGATGAGCGTCCAATTCACTCCATTCAGTTACCTGACATGAGTGATTCCACAGCCTTTTTGGCCCGTGTGCGCATTTTTAGGTCTTCAAACGTTTGCGGCCCCAACTTGACTGTGCACCCCCTTACATCGTTTGAACCTAATCAACATCTGCCTGTAATATCAATGTCCCAGTGAACGTACGTTCATCATGAAACACTGAGCAGTAGTAGGAGTAGGGGTAGGAGTAGGACCTTTATGATTCCTTTCAAACCCTTTTAAATTATTCGTTTTTATCAGAAACGTTATCATCAATGCCTTTGGCGTATAAGTCAGTAATCTCCCGACTATATGCTGATCAGGCCACCCCATGAGGTGTCAGACCCACAGAGTGGGAAACCCCGCGGATACAGACTGACAGACAGACAGGAAATACCTACGGCATTAAACGTTACACAACTGTCCATGGTTCGTCAGATATTTATAAAAATGGCTGACCATTGATCGCTTAAAGAACCGAGGACGTTTTTTTAAACGCTTTGATTGGGACCATGTGACACACGTGCGTTTAGTGTACGTTTTACCCTCACCCATGTGAATGGATGCCATTCCATGGCTGTCTTTCCATGGCTGCCATTGGCTTCATGTGTGGAACACTTCCATATGACCCATCTGCTGAACTCATGGTCAATGTTAAGTCAATTCAAACTGTTATATTCTTGCGCTGGAGCACAACCCTTAATTAAAGACAACTCAGTTTCCATGTCTTGTATGGTTTACCATCAGATCCATGGCGTTGTTTACATCTCTAGTCCCAAAGAAACAGAGTCTGCGTTACGTTCACTCAAATGGGAACAGGCTTGCCCATGGCAGCCTCAGTATCTCCAGAGCACTTTGGTGGCATGTATTTATATTTGGCATTTAGCATATAAAAAACACATGTGGCTCAAGAAAGGTTGCCAGGTTTGAGGCAACCAGGGCAGATAGTGGTGTTTTACACGGTTGGATTTAGCCTTCATGGCTAATTAAAGAGCTAAAAGCTCCCTCTGCCAATTTAAGCAGCGATGAGACAACACTGTGTGGAATCAGTAATGGAGCCACGCGAAGTACTTGTTGATCTGCGCTGTTTCATCTACAACTAGTTTAGCAAGAAACATGTCCGCTTACACACGGTACAAGGCTGACTATCTTGCATTTACGTTAAAATCAAATGATCTTCTCCTCGGAATGAGTCACTTCAGGTTTGACATTTTAGGCCTAATATATTCTAAGATACTGTATTGTAAGAATCCAAGTACACGGTCACTGAGTTTTACAAGCGAAATTAGATCCTTTTGAGGGACAAACCTTTTTCTTAAAGGTGCAGTGTGTAGAATGAAGTGGCATCTAGTGGAATGGACTTGGCAGAAATTGAATATAACGTTACGTTTGTTTTCATTGCTGTATAATTCCATGAAAATAAGATGACAATTTTGTAATCGCTATCTTACTTGTAAGCTATCACGTATTGTTTACAGGCTAAATAACTAAATACAATTTATTAATCTATCAGGGAACCTCATCACCTGACACTTTGCTACTCGATGCCGTCGCAGACGATGACATCAATTTGGAAGTACCTTACTGGTACCTCACAGGCCACCGTAGCTTCTCCTACATTGTTGGAAAGGGAGGGGTGAGATGTATTCAGTTGGTTGCAATCTGCAACCTTGCCACTAGATGCCACTATAGCCTACACACGGCACCTTTAAAGATTTGCAAATAGACAAATAGGCGTATAGACCAATAGGCATCCTTGAACAAGATACTTAACTTCGTCTGATTCCTAAAGACCTGTATCCATGTTAAATATTGGATTACAATGACAACATAATTCATTGTTTTCTGATTTATTTCTGTTTTCTGTGTGTTTTGAACTGGCCACCAATAAAGTTACATGATTTCAATAGGATCAAGGAGCAACCACATATCAGATACATGTAAACTGACAGGAAGCTGTCGACTTTGAGGAAAAGTTTTGGTATTTTATTTGCCGTATTCTAAATGTATATATTTTTGGGCGGTCGAGATTTTCATTTGGTGGTCTGGGAATAAATGTTGGTGACCACCAAATCATTTTCTCACCCCGGATGATCTTTAATAAATATTTAAGGTGCCACTGTGGCAATAACGACAGTTTGTGTGAATGTGTAAATATGTATTATTTGAACTACACGAAACAAAACACTGTGCCCTCCATGGCTTTGCATCCCATACCACACAGCATGTCTTTCTCTGCGGAGCTTAGCGGCTGCTAGTGAAAAGAAGTATTCAGAACGGGCTGAATGCCGGCTGAATGAGGCCAAGCTCATTGCCGCATACCAGATTGTTCAGCGTTGAGTTGTCGTCCTTAAACAGGGCAGTAATCTGTGCCCCCCACCCCCTCGTACACCGCCTTTGCCCCGTCTGCATCGGGTCCAGTGGGAGACCAGTAGGCGTCAGTGGCACCGGTATCTAACAAGGACTTGATGTCTCCCCATTGTTCTCTGTGGTTGTGGCCGCTGCTCGCATTGGTGGTGGACTAGGCTGCTGGTTCAGCGTGTCAGAGCATTACTTTGTAGCTTAACATGACTTGGGTCTCACCATTCAGGTTTATGAAGTGGAACAGTAAAGGAGATTATTTATTATATATTGGGTTTTTTTCACTGACCTAAAAATCAATTGTTTGAATCTTTCCAACGGTGAGACGGCTGAAGTGTGGTTGTCTCTCCGCCTTTTCCCTGTGTCATCATCTGATTGTGTTTACCTCTTTCTTTTGAGGGATCCATGGATGGAGATGGAGAGAAGGAATCCTTCTTAACCATACTGGCGACAAGGATTGCCAGTATGGTTAACAAGACATCGTTTTCCTGAAGGAAATACCCCCACTGTAATTTGTGATTTCTTGACTGTAACCGTAAGACTTAAAAACGGTAGATAGTCCAAGATCGGCGATGATCCTATCACACCAAGACGCCTAGATGATTATAATTTCACCCAAAGCATAAACTCCTTAATTACACGGCACTTTGCTTTGTTTTGTCCTCCTCCAAGACCACGATCCTCCGCTTCATAGCTCTGTCTCAAGCAAACAGTGTGCAGAGTCAGGGAGGTGGAACTTTGCCAGAGTTGCCCATTTGCAGACTAAGATGCCACAGGAATTACAATCTTGAGCGTTTCAAGTTTAATGTCAATTTGTTTTCACGCACGGCAACAGGGTGTGTTGTGGGAAGCACACCTTGACTCAAAGTGGCCGGAGAAAAAGCTCCAGTGCTGTGAAAATGGCAGCAGGCATTAATCGCAGGTTTAATGTCTTTGATATTTCGGTGAACAGCCAACTGTTTGAACTCAAGGCAGGACCTGATGATTTCTGGGAAATGTTTTCACTGTGTTTTGGTCTCAACAGCCGTGCTAGTCGGCTGTGTTTGTTTCAGTATTAAACTTGAAGGATCTCTGCCTTAAACCACTTTCACTATCACTATGGAGCTTGAAAGGTCAAGATATTGGAGAGGGGAGGAGGAGGCTGTGAGGGTTTGTTTATGTGTGTGTGGTTGTATGTGTGTTTTTGTGTGTGTGCGTGTGTGTGCGTGTGTGTGTGTGTGCATGTGTGTGTGCGTGTGTGTGTATGTGTGTTTTTGTGTGTGCTTGTGTGTGCGTGTGTGTGTGCATGTTTGTACGTGCGTGTGTGTGTGTGTGCGTGTGTGTGCATGTGTGTGCGTGTGTGTGTGTGGTTGAGCGTGATGACCTATTGCAGAAGAGATGCAGCACTAGCCCATTTGAAGAGCCCTATCCAGGCCTGATGAGTTCCTCTCTGGTGCACTAAATCTCAGACCTTTAGTATCTGTGGAAGACCAGAGAGGCAGGGCTTGTCTTCCAAGCCCTCACTATCCACCTGCAGTGTAATCACTGCAGACTCTCCTGCACATGGGACAAACACCAACCACACACACATAGAACTGAAGAATAACAACTTAGAAAAGAAAAAATCTCATGTCCCGGATTCCTTTATCCATGTTGTCCAGTAATCTTTTGAACGTGGAAGAGTACTACATATGGTGGGGTTCCATTTGAATCAGAGGGTGAAATCTTTCTGACGTCATGGTGTTTTTTTCTTATTTGGCCAACAGTACACTAACCTTGAGGTTTCTGTAGCAACGGTAAGTTCTCTAGATCAGTCCAGTGATTACAAGTGGAGGAGAAATACTCTGTACGTTACATGTGAGCTCAGAGCGTCCCCCACTGGCCCCCACTGGCCCCCACCAGAAATGGAAAACAGCTGTTAGATCTAGATATGTATTTAGATATGTGCCGTGTAGAGCTTTCTGTTGCAGGGTTCCTTTTTTACACGTTCTGTTTTAGTCTTATTAACCAGCCCTGTAACGGAGCCAAACAATGACATGGTGCCAGCTGTTCTAGATTATTGTGTGACAGCTCGATGGTTTGGAAACAGGCCAATGAGAATGCTATAATGCTTATGAATCTTGACAAAAACCAATGTCAGTGTGTTCACTAGTAATTCCTGTTTTTGTGAAGCAACGTAACATTTGGTTTTCTACCCTCACATAAGGCAGAAACGGATAGTATTATTATTAGTTAAGATCTGATTCACTTTTTTGCTGAGGTTTGGCCCACAAATGAAATAAATTTTTAGATATCTCACAATACACTCAGTGTTGATGTTTGTGTGCCTCTGTTTTGAAGATTTGTCTGTTGATGACATCACACCAGCTCCATTCCAAACAGCAACATCCCTTTCTTGAACTTTGATTTGGCCTTTCAAACACCACTGAATCTTAAGTTCCCCTCAGAGGACGTGGTCAGGGTGCGAATAGACAGTAGAGAGGGTGTTAAGAAGACACGAGGAGGAGTGCTTATCGCTCTTATCCTTTATCTCTCTCTCTCTCTATCTCTGGTCAATTTGAATTCCTCTTCCTTCAAATTAAATTGATGCAAACCCGGGAGTACACATGGATGTAGTATATATGTGCATGCTGTACACCATGCTGTGGGTTGCATAATAGCCAATGTGATGCATAATAGCCAATGTGATTCCTTTATCAAATACAACAACACCTCATCTGTGCCACCGTCACGTAATCATAAGTGAGGCCATGTCACCGGTGTGTTGTGTGTACCTGACTTGACAAGCATCCACTAGAGCTTTTGTCTGCAGCCTCTTGGCTAACGTTTGGTTTGATACTCTCTGGACAAACATTCTCAGACAAAGGGGAGACTACACCCTTAGCCGACTGCAACACTATCCACTGCATGGAGGCGGGGGGGGGGGGGGGGGGGGGGGGGTACGACTGACTGACTAACACTGTACCAACCAAGCACAGACCGAAGTCCAGTCATACCATGGCAACCCAGCGGTAATTTATCCTGCTGGGTGGACAACAGTGGCCTCCGCCACCAAAGCCATCTGCAAGCTTCTGCTCTCTTCTGCTCTCTTCTGCTCTGTTCTGCTCTCTTCTGCTCTCTTCTGCTCTCTTCTGCTCTCTTCTGCTCTCTTCTGCTCCCTGCGATGCGCTGTCCTCACCGAGTCTCCTGAGGTGGCTGACTTTCCGTTTTAGTGATCGCACAACTGCAGCAAGGCTCAGAGTTGACCTTAGAGAGCAGCCGGCTGAAACACGTCACATGACCCAGCTGGGTCAAGCACGTCATTGGTCAGTTATGTAGAAAACAACGAAGGAAAGAAAACAAAATCTCCCTCGTGGGGTAAATGTGTTTGGAAGTATTGGACTGTATTACTGTAGCAACAGGTCCAAATACTTTGGAAACCAAGAAGTGTTCAACATTTCCCAAGCCTTTTGAAAAGAAAAAAAAAAGGTTCTCAAGGCCAAATAAACTATTACGGGTTTATGTTGAAAACAGGTCGGATCTTAAATGCTTAAGATATTGGAAAGGTCACGGAAATGTTTTCATTGGTCTCTTGGGAAGCCAAGTAGGTAGATAGTAGATCGACAATGTTTGCATTTACCCCAAAGCAGATGAGTGATTCAAATAGCGTATTGCAATTCCTCTAATAAAATAGCGTGTGGACGTGACGAATCAGAAGCCACATGTCATTGTGTGTAGACTTCCACAGGTGGCTTGAATGTGGATACTTGACCGGTCTCATGTCCTTCATAAGTCACTGCAGGGGTCGCAATGAGAGAGGGGGGGGGGGGGGGGGGGTATGGTTGCTGTTAGCCATGCTGAATAATTGAAGACACCAGGTTTCCTCTGCCACGCCATACAGAGAACCAGGAGACGTATTAAGGCAGTCAGGTGGGCTAGTGTAACTGCTCTTCATCACGTTGAACCCTTTGGTACTGATTTGCTGGCATTGCGACTGTTGCATGGAGTTTAAAGTTGTTCAGGTGACCAGATGCACTGCATTAGCTGCTGTTGGAATATATAAACCATAAATAATGTTTCCATTTCCGTGTGGTGGGAAACGTGGTCAACAGTTGAAAAGTGTTAACGTTAATGTTTTGGTGGGTGGTGCAGGAGGAGCAGCACAGCGTTGTGTTCTCCGTTCACGTACTCGTGTGTGTGTGTGTGTGTGTGTGTGTGTGTGTGTGTGTGTGTGTGTGTGTGTGTGTGTGTGTGTGTGTGTGTGTGTGTGTGTGTGTGTGTGTGTGTGTGTGTGTGTTCTTCTGTAAAAGTGAACAAAAGCTCACATTACTCGTATCGCTGGTCACAACGATGCAAGAGTCGGGTTGTTCGGTTGCGGTGGAAACGTGTAAAATCTCAACTTCCCTCTAGCCCCCTCCTGTGGCCGCCTCGGGGAACTGACAGCGTTTGGTCAGGATGCGCCGCGGTGGTCGACAACAACAGCTGCCTCTGTGTGGTCGCACAGACCCTGAAACTGGAACATGTTATTGAGATCTATTACACGGATGCCCATGGGTGGAATATATAGGAGTGGACCCAGTCAGACACATCTTCCCATCATAGACCAGTGGATCTGCTTTTACCGGCCTGTTTTCTAGCTCTAATTTCATTATGAATCCCCAGTTCAGAGTGATTTTAGTTTTTCATGAACAGCTATCCCCATCATGTAAACCTCTGTGGGCCCCTTGGGAGACAATATACGTGAAACTTAAGTAAGGTAGGCATTAGCCAATGGAAAACTCAAAAGACTAAAGAAAAGTATGACACGATCGCATAGGCCTTTGTGGAAATGCTATGCTGCCCTCGTGTGGCAGAGGCAAGCCATTACGCCTCTTCCTTGTTGAATATTTGTTTTTTTTGGGGGGGGGGGGGGGGGGGGGGGGGGGGGGGGGGGGGAGTAGACAAGTTTGATGGTGGAGGTGTTGCGTTTTGACTGAGAGGCTGCTCACTGCAGAGCAACTTGGTAGCACAGGTTCAAGTAGCATCTAGCTATAGCCCTGGAGAGCGAGCTCTGTCTGGGCAGCGTCCGAGAGAGGGTTAGGCTTCTCGGACACTTACAGTATAACGCTACGGATGTGTGCGGGTGTGTGGAGCTCCGTATGAGCAGCGGTTTATTTTTGGTTGATCTCCGCGTCCGAGTGAGGGTGAAGCTTGTCAGTACAACGCCACGTTGTGGCCCATTGCATATAAACGTCGCTCATTATGACGCTCATACACAACGACGCTACTGAAGTACCGCGACGTTGCCGTGGGTCGTAACCATGGCGATAACGCGCCCCCCTCCTTCCCAGAACTTTCAGCCCAAAGCGCATTATTAAAAAAAAAAATCTCATAGTGTTGTGGTGGAAATTCTTTAAAGTGTAGTGACAACGTGGCTCAGAATAAACTTAGAGTTTATTGTAACAAAGGCTAAGAAATAGTGTAAGATGCTAACCCTAACCCATAACCATAACCCGTACACTTTACCATAACCCTAACCACAACCTTAACGCGTAAACCTTACCATAACCCTAACCCCAACCTTAACGCGTAAACCTTACCGTAACCCTAACCATAACCTTAACCCGTAAACCTTACCATAACCCTAACCATAACCTTAACCCGTAAACCTTACCATAACCCTAACCAAAACTGGGTGGCCGGCGTAAAACCCCATCAGCCGGACTAGGTCAAGCTCCGCCCATTTGGCTCTGCAGTGTGCACCACTTTGAGCACGAGCGCAAAGACAGCGTTTGTGCGCACGGGGGCGTCAGTTGCGCGCTGCTTCACTTTACGCGTGCGCTCAATGAATGATTATATCCTCACAGGCTTTATTATTGCTCTCGCGATCAAAGAAATACTGCGCGCGAGTGCAGTAAAAGTGCAATAATAATTTGTGTGCCCTTCGGTGTTAGTTATGCGCGTCCTTTTTGCTCGCGATTTTTGGCAGTGAGTGATATGCCGCCGTATTACGTGTGTGTGTGTGTGTTGTGTGTGTGTGTGTGTGTGTGTGTGTGTGTGTGTGTGTGTGTGTGTGTTAGCCTCCAAAGGCTTGAACACAGAAAAAGCCGAATGTGAGGAATAAAGACTGGCAGGGCGAGAGCATGGCTTTGAGCGCCCTTATGATGACGTGAAATGTGACACAAAACACACACACACATATATGCACACATACACATCTGGAACAAATTCCGCAACTGGACCTAAAAAGGAGATATTTTCTGCAAAGGGTTTTAACTACCTCTCTCTCTCTCTCTCTCTCTCTCTCTCTCTCTCTCTCTCTCTCTCTCTCTCTCTCTCTCTCTCTCTCTCTCTCTCTCTCTCTCTCTCGGAGTTGTGCGCAGAGCATCAAGGGGACCCATGTCAGACGCCCGACCAAGAGAGGACAGAGAGAGAGAGAGAGAGAGAGAGAGAGAGAGAGACAGAGAGAGAGGGGAGAGAGTAGCGGATGAAAGCAGACTTGCTCTACATGTTTTGAGCGAGAGTATCGACAGATAGAGGGAGAGGAGAGACGTCTGGAATGTACTGAGGACTGTTTGGATTGGATGTTGTCTCAGTGATACAGGTTCACTCACTCACTCACACACACACAAACACACACATATGCATGCAAACACACACACACACACTTGCTGCGTTTGTGTTGGAGGATGAAGACATGGCGGCAGACCTTCCAAGGAGCTGTCAATCAACGCCCCTGCCCGTCTTGGCTCCGCCCCTAGCCCCGCCCCATCAGCCTACCTGCTCCAGCCTTGGTGCTCTGAGACCCAGACCAAACCAGGAGCTGATCTGCTGAGAAGCTCCTCAGACCTGGTCTTCAGACCTCAGGATTCACACCTTGTCTCCAGAGCTGGTCCAGATTCAAACCAGACCCAGACCAGACCAGGACCACATCCAGACCAGGACCACATCCAGACCAGGCCAGGACCACATCCAGACCAGACCAGGACCACATCCAGACCAGGCCAGGACCACATCCAGACCAGGCCAGGACCACATCCAGACCAGGCCAGGACCACATCCAGACCAGACCAGGACCACATCCAGACCAGACCAGGACCAGATCCAAGACCATATCCTCCAGGATGTCCAGAAGCTCCCGGCTGGTCCGCCCCGGGTCCAATAGGACCGGGGGGTCCAGACTCCCGGGCCCCAGGAGGCAGAGCGTGGGGGAGAAGCTGATGAAGGCGGGTTCTGACAGGGGTTCTACCCATCACCGGTGTCCCAGACCCGGACCACAACCAGGCGATAGACCCCGGAGCCGGGATCCAGACCTGGTTTTGGATCCTCACCCTGGCCGGCTGCAGGGTGAGGATGTGGACCAGTTGGTTCCCCAGAGCAGAACCTTTCCTCCAGAAGACACAAGAATCTCAGGGCTACAGTATGGCCCAGTCCAAAGTAAGTCCACCGCCTCAACCTCTCCAAACACACGGCTGCTGCAACTAGTAGTCTGGCTGTAACTAGTCTTTTCTACATGTCACTAGTATTACACACTACTGTTGTAACCAGTAGTATGGATAGAACTAGTAGCTTCTACGTTGTCTGTATAACTAGTACAAGTGTTGGTGCTTGAGTAGAGGAAGTGTGTGTTGACCCCTCCCCCCTCTCCCCAAACTCCCCCGGGGGGAGGAGGTTAGGCTTAGGTGATGATGGGTAGGAGGTGTGTGTGTGTGTGTGTCGGGGGAGGGGGGGGGAGTTATCAGCGTCTCCCCCCTCCACATTCCCAACCCATGCTGGGTTGGGAATGTGGAGGGGATGTGTGAGGCAGGAGACAGTAGAGACTAGAAGGCATAGTATGGACAGTAGAGACTAGAAGGCATAGTATGGACAGTAGAGACTAGAAGGCATAGTATGGACAGTAGAGACTAGAAGGCATAGTATGGACAGTAGAGACTAGAAGGCATAGTATGGACAGTAGAGACTAGAAGGCATAGTATGGGACAGTAGAGACTAGAAGGCATAGTATGGACAGTAGAGACTAGAAGGCATAGTATGGACAGTAGAGACTAGAAGGCATAGTATGGACAGTAGAGACTAGAAGGCATAGTATGGACAGTAGAGACTAGAAGGCATAGTATGGACAGTAGAGACAGAATAACCAGTAAATACTCATTGAATTGATCAAGCTGGCAGTGGCCTGCATGTTCAGAAGCAGCATCTTCTGCCCAAATAATATGTTTTGGAACCTGGGCCTTGGATAGCTGGCGTGTGTCAATCAATGACCACCAACAACTCAGTGCGACGCGGGCCCGGAGACGCCCGCGCTCCTGGATGCTAACGGTGCATGACAGATGACATTTCCAGTGCGTGGGCGGGGTTGAATAGCTGACGCCGACAGCAGAAGCTCTGGATTTGGGTTAGCGTCCGTTAGCCTGTGTTAGCCCGCTGCCCGGATGAACCGTGTGTCCGGTGCAGTGTTTACATAACCTCGCTGTCGGGCTTCCGCGTCGATCAGAAGTTTCACTTTCTGAGTTGTGCACCCTCTGAGCTCTCAGCAGGGGGCGACCTCCACGGTCTCCAGCGGGACACTGTTTAGACATGCAGCAGACGCTTTCTCCACAGAGACTCACAGTGCATTCAGTCATCAAGCAGACGGGGGTTGGGGGGGGGGGGGGGGGGGGGGGGGCGGGGGGGGGGGGGGGGGATTAGGGCATATTGTGGCTATAGGATGCCTTCAGACTCTAGAGATAATAATCTGTAGTTTCAAGACATGATTATCTATTCGGAATTATAGGGTGTGTCAGTTGTGTGTGTGTGTGTCTGTCTGTCTGTGTCTGTGTGTGTGTGTGTGTGTGTGTGTGTCTGTGTCTGTGTCTGTGTGTCTGTGTGTGTCAGTGTGTGTGTGTGTCAGTGTGTGTGTGTGTGTGTGTGTGTGTGTGTGTCAGGTGTT
>JACYXH010000627.1:1046144-1060569 GCA_026745465.1 Lota lota | reverse complement strand
CTGAGCTGCTCCAGCAGTGAGCCATGGTCACAGACCTGCTCCAAACTACACCTCCCTGTCTGCTTCCTTCACTACAGCTGGAGCCACTCCTCCCCCTCTTATGAAAATGTTACAAAACATAAGAGTAAACAATTATATATAATAGTATATATATATACATATGTATGTATATATAAACACATACAGTAAATATACATACATATACATATATGTATACAGATACACACACATATATATATACACATACAGTATATATTTATAAATACATATGCATATACTGCCATATACATATATATAAGATAAACGATATGAAAAATATATATATTTATATATTTATTAAAAACATTTCCATCAGTCACGTGTCAATAGGTTTGTGATTCCTGCCCTGGACCTCTTTTTATCAGTCGATTAATCTCTCCCCATGTTCTGATTCCTCTTCTATCATACTCTCTGTCTTTCCTTCTTCCTCTGGTGCGCGCGACAGCAGCAGGCTGGGCAAATATGCGCCCAGAGCGGCAGTAAATACAGGCAGCACTTCACAAACAAGGCCTGATTACAATGACAAAGGCCGCCACACTTTGGGGAGGAGCTTGTGGCAATTTGGAGGCTGCAGGGCCCATTGAGCGAGGGGCATACTTAATGGGCTTTGTGAGACTGGAGAAAAGGGCCGGAGCGACTGGGCCCAGCTGTCACTATGGAAAATATCCCACTGACACAGCACTCCACGCTCCCTGGCCTGATCCCTCTCTTTCTTCTTCCAGCCTTCCCCTCCCCTCAGCTCTCCTTCTCTTCATACTTCTTTTTTTCTCTAGTTAGTGAGAACAAAAAAAAGTGAAAGCTCAGAGGAAAAAAAATCGAAATGAAATATCTCTTTCTTTGACTCAACACACACACACACACACACACACACACACACACACACACACACACACACACAAATGTGCATGCAGCCATGCACAGTAAGCTGACTATGCAGCAATTATTCAAACCGTGAACCCAGAGGGATAAACTGCGTTATTACATCTCACTACTTAATTATGTGTGTGTGGATAGTTACAAAGCGTTTGCAATCATGCATACATAATGAGCTACAAGATATAGTCACTTGCCACTCTTCCCTCACTAAGTGCCACACATATTAAAACATGACATACAACACATCACAATATGATAATAATGTTAGCTGTTGAAACCAAGCCGTGAAACCAAGAAAAAGACCAAAGTACAACAGCTGGCAGTTATATAACGATTTATTTAAGAAATAAATCCACAACTTCACTTTCGTGAATTTCTACTGAACGACTTTATTCATTTGAGAATGCGCTGTTTGTAATTTCCTGTACTGCATCTTTTCTTCTGTGATAATGGGCTTGGCTCCACAGCAGAGACACAGCGCTGTGAGGCAGCTCTCGGGTTGCGCTCTTTGAACCCCTGCTAAGAAAAGCTCACTGCTCCAGATCAAGTGTACAACACCAGCTCTGTGACTTATGGACACAAGCTGGCACACATGCGCACGCACACACACACACACACCCACACACACGCAATCATGCAGAAATGCACAGATCTGCATGCATGCACACTCACCCAAACACACACACACACATATACATATATATATATATATATATATATATATATATATAATAATCACACAACAAAACGCACATAAACAGAGCACTGCATATTGAAGTGTGGCACACAGCCACTGAGTTGGATGTTGTTTTACCTAATCTCTTTGATACTCTGTGTTGCTAAGCCATGGTGTAGGTGGCTTGTTTCAGGAGGCAAGCAAAGAAAAGGCTGGGAGGAAAAGTGAAAGGGGAGGGTGGGAGAGGGTTGGGATGGGGTGGTAGGGTTTGTAAGAGGAGTCTTCACGTCTGTCTCCTTCCACAGTTGGACGTTTAACCAGGAAGGAGCATTTTCGCTTAATCAATCCACCCGTAGCAATCAACATCTCCCCAACCATCGTAATCAATGTATTGATCAATGAATCCACCCATGCATAGTTATTTTCCTGATACATCACCTTGATAACTTGGACATCTGGTTCTCTTTCTAAAACGTGTGTGTGTGTGTGTGTGTTGGGGCTGGGGGGGGGGGGGGGGAGGGGGGGGGGGGGGGGGGGGGGGGGGGGGGGGGGGGGAGGGGGGGGGGGGGGGGGGGGGGGGGGGGGGGGGGGGGGGGGGGGGGGGGGGGGGTCTGAGGACGTAGACGTCAGAGTTGTGACTCTGCGTGTTTCCTCAGTGGTTCTTCAGTGGTTTCTTCCTGCACCCCTAAGTGCTCCTCAAATGTCAGCTGATTATAGACACGCACTGACGCACACACACACGCACGCACACACACACACACACACACACACATTGGCAGGTCAAGTGAACTAAGACATCTGTATGCAAATGCCATTATGGTTTTGGCAAGGGGTGCTGGGTAAGAGTGATGTCACAATAGTGAAGGAGCCAGGACTTGAGGAGGTTGGCCACTGAAAGCAGTGCATGTCAAGAGACGCAGCTTAATTGTATGGTAGCCATAGAAACCAGCTAACCTTAGACTAGATAGCGATATCTATATCTCAGTCCCCTGATCAATGCATCCGCTTCATCACCACACACAAAAGTCACTTGCTCACATCAGTCCCCTTATCCCAGTCCTCCCTGCCAGGTCAGTGCACAGTTAAAGCTACAGGCATATGGGACACTTTTATTGTTATTACAATTATTATTATTATTATTATGAATAATAATAATAATATTAATAATAACAATAACTAAAACATACAACCACATTTTTCATTCAGACATCAGAGTAAGGAAAATGTAAAATCTCCAAAAATCCCAGCATGATAATTAAAATGAATCTCAAGTACGCTGTCCATCCACAGCCGACGGGCTGAGGGGCTGCCATGACTTCCCCCCCCCCCCCCCCCCCCCCCCCCCCCCCCCCCCCCCCCCCCCCCCTAGCGACTGTGAGGAATGCAGCTAACATATTAATGCATTGCACCGATACCTTCAAGCTAATGGGGGCTATTGCTATTTTTCTTTCCTTCCTGAGGTGAGATTCACTGCATTCGAAATGCAACAAATAAACACCCAATACATTTGTTTCTTGTATACTTAATGACATGCTTCAGAGTACATTAATAGCAATTAAGAAAAGTAAAGAACCCCCATACACACTCTCTCTCTCTCTCTCTCTGTTGCATGTGTACAGTGTTAAACAATTGGAAATTATGAGTAGTAATTTGAAATGAAAAACATGTTACATGTATAGCAAGGGAATAGTCATAACCTGGTTTAAATTCACAATGATGTTTATGCCTTTTTCAGTGGCAAATCGTGCTAGAGTGAAGTTTTTGTACTTCCCTTACATCTATAAAAAGCATTGGACCAGGTGTTTTTTTTTTGTTTAAGGTTGGTTTGACCATTCAAATAGTTCTCTTTCGTTTTCTTCTAATGTGTGGGTAGTGGGGTGTAGTGTTAATAACAGTCATGACCATCTGGCTGAGGCAGCTTCTGCTGGGTGCATCTCTCTGTAGGTGAGCTGCTGGCTAAATGGGGGCTCACTCCCTTCAGTTTTAAGTGGTTGTAACATTGAAACACTATTTAAGATTTGAATAATTATCTGTCATTGTCCTATTTATGTTTGTCTTGTATTGCTTTGAGCTTCACTCTCTCTTTCTCTCTATCCCCCGCCACCTTCACCCCTTATTCCTCCTTTTATCTTCTTTTTAGCCTGCTCTCTCTTTCTTTTCTGGCCCATTTCTTCCTCTCGACCAAATTCAAACAGAGGCACTGCAACAGAAGGGCAGCCTTCACATGTTTACGGAGAGAAATAAGTTCTCTATCTGATTAATACTACCCCCCCTCCCCCCCCCCCCCCCCCCCACACACACACACACACACACATACACACACACACACACACATACACACACACACACACACACACACACACACACACATACACACACACACTCACACACACACACACACACACACACACTCACACTCTCTCTAAGGCTGATGGGTAAATGAGGCAGTCACAACACAGATCGGGACGCTGTGTCACGCTGTGCCCTCGGCCTGGCTCTCTGCCCCGGCCCTCGAGCAGCATGCTGTGACACACTCTGGAGCACATATGTACACACACATTCACACCCACGTACACGCATTCGTGCGCGCACACACACACACACACACACACACACACAGACATATGGTTGTTTCACATACAGCAGTCCCTTCCTACAAGTGCTTGTGCTCACACAGGCTGGCCTTCATGTGTACTATAAGAGTGCATAAACACACACACACACACACACACCAAGTCCCACTTTCAATCCTATATTCAACTACTGCCTGCCCACGAAATCCTGGAACATCTCCTCTCCCTTCCTCTCCTCTCCTCTCCTCTCCTCTCCCCTCCTGTCCTCTCCTCTATTCTCCTCTCCTCTCCTCTCCTCTCCTCTCCCCTCCTGTCCCTCTCCTCTCCTCTCCTCTCCTCTCCTCTCCTCTCCCCTCCTGTCCTCACCTCTCCTCTCCTCTCCTCTCCTCTCCTCTCCTCTCCCCTCCTGTCCTCTCCTCTATTCTCCTCTCCTCTCCTGTCCTCTCCTCTATTCTCCTCTCGTCTCCTTTCCTCTCCTCTCCTCTATTCTCCTCTCATCTCATCTCTTCTTTTCTCCTCTCCTCTCCTCTCCTCTCCTCTCCTCTCCTCTCCTCTCCTCTCCTCTCCTCTCCTCTCCTCTCCTCTCCTCTCCTCTCCCCTCCTCTCCTCTATTCTCCTCTCATCTCATCTCTTCTTTTCTCCTCTCCTCTCCTCTCCTCTCCTTTCCTTTCCTCTCCTCTCCTCTATTCTCCTCTCATCTCATCTCTTCTTTTCTCCCCTCCTCTCCTCTCTTCTATTCTCCTCTCTTCTCTTCTATTCACCTCTCCTTTCCTCTCCTCTCCTCTCCTCTCCTCTCCTCTCCTCTCCTCTCCTCTCCTCTCCTCTCTTCTCTTCTCTTCTATTCTCCTCTCCTCTCCTCTCCTCTCCCCTCCTCTCCTCTCCTCTCCTCTCCTCTCCTCTCTTCTATTCTCCTCTCCTCTCTTCTATTCTCCTCTCCTTTCCTCTCCTTTCCTCTCCCCTCCTCTCCTCTCCTCTCCTCTCCTCTCCTCTCCTCTCCTCTCTTCTATTCTCCTCTCCTCTCTTCTATTCTCCTCTCCTTTCCTCTCCTCTCCTCTCCTCTCCTCTCCTCTCCTCTCCTCTCCTCTCCTCTCCTCTCCATTCCTCTCCAAAGCTACCATTTAATCTCCTCACTTTTTATTTATATTATCCCTGATTCAAACAGACTTGGCCCTGGGCAACAGTGCAACCTCTTCTTTTCTCTTCCCTGTCATCCCTCCCTCATTCCCTTGTTCCCTCGTTTCTTCTCTCTCCCTCCTTCTGGCTCCCCGCCAGTTCAAACAGACGGCTCACATGGAAAGAGAGACCGAGGGAGGGAGAGGCCCAGAAATAAAAGTGGAGAAAGAAAGATACAGAGAGCGAGAGGGAGAGAGAGACTGACCAAGCGAGATAGAGAGAGAGCAAGAGAGACAGGGAGACTGGGGGAGGGACAGAGGGAGAGAGAAAGTGGGAGAAAGAGGGGGAGAGAGAGAGAGAGTCTGGGTCGACTCTCTCTCTCGCAGAGGGGGCGGCTGCTTGAGTGAGTGCTGCATAATTCATGTTGTCCTGTAATGAAGCGGGTCCAGTCTTTTAAGTGTTTGGCGTGTAATGGAGTTTCAGGAACAGGCCTATCATTTTCTCGTAATGGCGCTTTCTCTGCCGCGCGCCGTGACCCACTCTCCAAACCACCCCCCCCCCCCCCCCCCCCCCCCCTCCACACACACCCCCTTCCTCTCCTCAGAACCCCCGTCACTACCATCACACTCCTCACACACCCCTACCGGGGATAACTGTGCATTACCCTATCGCGCACATGCACGCACGCACACACACACACACACACACACACACACACACACACACACACACACACACACACACACACGTACACACACACGTACAACCCAAGGCGATTACGAACAGCTGCGGGAGTTTTTCAGAGCTGGCAAAGTGGCCAATTTTCTCTCCCTTTCCATTTAAACAACAAACAGGGCGGCGAGTTAAAAGGAGCACGCAGTCGAGAGCAGGGACCGGGCTGATGGGGGTTATCTGGCTTGGGGAGGGAGCACCACATGGCAGCGTGTTTTAAATATTATTCAACGCAACTTTTGCACAAAAAAAGTCATGGGTGTAAACACAAAAGATTCTGGGTTCAGACGGAGGGGGGAGGGGAGGGGGTTATGACCCCTTCCCAGTAAGATGAAAGCACCGATATAATTATTCCATATAATAACAGGAACGGTATATAAATATGTAGTCTCTTCACAACGGCCAAGCAAGTGCAGCCATAGGGGGAACTCAGTAGCGAGACCCAAGGAAACGAAACGACAGCTACTATGCGTTGAAAACTCGGCCGTACAGAATAACTGAGGACAGGGGATCCAGCTCCTCCGGAAGAGATCACAGACATGTTCTGGGACTCCAGTCTGGCTCACCGCACCAGGATCACAGCGTTAGGACACAAACCTGCGCGTGTGTGTGTTTATGTGTGTGTGTGTGTGTGTGTGTGTGTGTGTGTGTGTGTGTGTGTGTGTGTGTGTGTGTGTGTGTGTGTGTGTGTGACTGCATTTAGGCCAGTTTTTATCAGAACAGATTGTGGAGTGTGTGTACAAACCAGACCTGAGATTACTGAACAGATTGCACAGCTGGCATGCAGCCCTCTGTACACACACACACACACGCACACACACACGTACAAAAGGAAAGGGAGAGGGACAACAAATATTGACTATGCTTTGGCTGTATTGTTCCATATTGACTAGACACTAATGCCAGGAATATCATTCTGGTCCATGTTTAGAGTCACAAGTGGTCAGATCCCTAATTAGCCTGGATGTATTGTTTAACTAAACACACAACGAACAGTAGTTTCAACCAATCTTGATCAAATGTAGTAAACACCACATAAAATGAGTGCATTATAGTGCAACAACTCAGGAAACACAAGCCCTACTTTTGCTCTTTTATAGCATGCTAGTGGCAATGTTGCAAATGAAACGTGTGTTTATGTTTCTTTCTTAGGCCTTCCCATAACTGTATTAGTACAGTCACAAAGACACACACACACACACACACACACACACACACACACATACCAGGACCTTGTTACACACAGCACACCTGCCACCTCTACTTACAGGTGACAGGTCAAAGCACTTTCATGAACTGTTAGCTTCTGCTGATGGGGTTTTGTGTGTGTGTGTGTGCGTGTGTGTGCGTGTGTGTGTGTGTGTGTGTGCGTGTGTCTGCGCCAGTCTCTGTTTGAATAAGACAGTAAGAGTACCATCGGCTGTGCATTTGACTCCTCTCTGTCTGCACATGGCTTTTAAAGAGATAACTCATGCTAGCTAATCGTTACACCATGGTTTTAACCTTTCAGTCCTTTTCTATCATTAAAACACACACAGTGATGTATAGAGGGAGAGAGAACCACAGACAGAGACAGAAGGAGAGAGGGAGAGGGAGAGAGAGAGAGAGAGAGAGAGAGAGAGAGAGAGAGCGCAACAGAGAGATACAGAAAGAAGTACAACTTTGTCTACACACCTGCCATTGCGTGACATGTCATTCCATCCCCTGACATGTGTAGCTGGCTTTGTGCGGCCAGGATACAGAACAGTGCTGGCTCTTTGTGTCTTTTGTCTTAGCCCCGGGGCGAACAAAGAGAGAGTGGACGCCTCCATTCTTGAACAAAATCAACAGCACAACGCACTAAAGACAAAGACAGGCAGGAGAAAGGGGGGGGGGGGGGGGGGGGGGGGGGGGGGGGGGGGAGCACCTGCCGGGGGTTGGGTGGGTGCTTGGGTGGGGGTGGGTCAGTGGGATCATGTCCTGTTGGACTGTTCTGGCTGAGGGAAAGGCAGAAGGAATGTGTGTACCTGCACTGTGATAACACTCAGATTAGCGATCATAATTTCTCCTATGTTTCTGTGATGTTTCGTGAATAGTTAAATGAGCACTTGGTGAGTTTCTCAAGTGTGGGGATTTATTAATAAGGTGCAGAGAACAGCATGGTCTTACTCTAGGGTCAAACCAGAACGTATTTGCAGTTTGTTTACATCAGGATAAACGGAGGAATAAAGACTGTTCCATTATCCAAGGCAATAATCTGTACTGTTTTCACATTTACTAATCATTTACTTGTCATTTTACCAAAGCGCATGCAACACTCACACTCACTCAGGACGTACTATCGACATTTGTGCTGATTATTACATCACTTCTGTTTTGTTGACTCTAAAGGTTGCATATTCTAAGTTAAAACAGTAAAGAAAATGTATCATGATCAAATATAGGAAATGCCACGTTGGACACCAGATGCACTGTTTATGGATTCAAAGCGAGTCACAGTGTCACGGTCACAGACCAGCATTCAAATTCTCATTTATAACAAGAGGACATAGTACCTATATTCAGTATTTTTTTTTGTTGTTAAAATATACATACTTTTAATAATACAATAGTACTGCCCACTTAAAACATTAAGTGGGCAGATTGTACTTCCATACAAGCAAATTCATGTAAACAATTTAAGAGTACGCATTCAACCTCCTCATCCTCTTCCACAAAATAACCCGTGCTTCTGTGTTACTGAACACGTATAAAAGAGCTGTGCAGTTTTATGGTTGATCTGTTGTAAAAGTGTGGCAGCAGTCACACGGGACATATAAATAAAGTGTGTGTGTGGGGGGGGGGGGTCCTGTTTCTTCTGACAGGATGTTTGTAACAGGGCCCTGGGGGTCAAGGTGGCATATTCGTAAACCTGCCGAGAAGCATAGACGAGGCTAGAGGAGAGAATGGCTGGATGAGAAAACAGGACAGAAGGACACCAAAGTACCTACGATGTCAATATGTGCTCCCAGTTTAACCCACGCCCTCTCCCGTCTCCTCTCTCTCTCTCCGAGAGTGGATTTCTACTCAACAGTATCAAGAACCCAAACTTGGTGTTGCATGCAGCAGGTGAAGATAACAGGCATTAAACCAATTTCAGGAGGATCCTCCTTTAGACCCTCATTTTTTTAAGGCAGTGTGAGCTTGCCATGTCCAGTAATTGTTCACGGATAAAGAGGCAGCATCCACCAATTATTAATGCAATTTTCTATCGAAGTAGTTATTAATATGTAGCAAATAATTCCCTCAGGATTGTGTATTATTGATATGCAACAGAGAAGAGGAGGAACAAAATAATTGTATAACAATGTGTTCCCTGCTATGAGTATTGACAATGTGTGCAGTCTAGTTGAAATATGTGAATTCTTTTCACAATGCTATAATTCTGTGAAAGGGTATTTTTGTGTTTGTGGCAGCAGTCCAGCTTTTGTTAGATTGATGGTGAATTTGTATCTCTTTATGTGTGATGTATGTATGTTTGCACATTCAGGTGATCATGTGAGAGCGGTTGTAGTGTGAGCATGAATGTTATGTGTGTTTCTAAGTGGCAGGCAATTGGGTAATGGAACCCAGGAAGTATGTCCATATAGGTGTGAATAAGTAAGGCTGTCTCACTTAGTATGGCATGCACGCCACCAGTAAGAACATGAACAATGCAATCTTACAACACTGAATGTACACTACGCACATTCAATGCAAATATTCGTTTGCACGTGTGTGTGTGTGTGTGTGTGTGTGTGTGTGTGTGTGTGTGTGTGTGTGTGCGCACTAACATGCAGTGCCACTTGGTATTCTGTGCAGCTTGTCTCTTGTCTGTCAGGTACATACATGGGGATCACAACCAGAGAGATTGAAAGTTTGAGGAGCTGAAAGGCCTGCATGCAAATCAGACAAATGACACTCCATCTCTTCCTCCTATACAGTACATAACCTCTCCCACCCCTCCCACACTCTCCCACCCCTCCCACAACCCATCTTCAGCCTCACCCTCCATCACCTTCACCTCCACCTCTTCCTTTCTTTTTCTCTTCTGTCGTTCTTCTCTTTTCCATCCCATTTTCCTTTTGACCAGGCTCTAATAAAAACCCTGCGACAAAGGGTCTGAACATAGAACATGTTTAGAAAAAAACAGCAAGATAAAGATAGTGAAGATCATCTGGGAGTTGTCTCTCTCTTCTCTCCCCCACCTCTCTCTCTAACTCACTCTCTTCTATCTCTTTCTGTTTTTGTCTCTCTTTCTCTCTCTTTTTTATATTATTATTTATTATTATTTGTTATTCTCTATATCTCCCTCTAGCTATATCTTTTTCTACATCTCTCTCTCTCTCTTGCTAGCTCTCGCTCTCTCGCTCTCTCACTCTCTCTCTAGCTAGCTCTCTCTCTCTCACCCCTACCCTCTCTCTCTCTCTCTTTCTGTCTCTCTCTCTCTCTCTGTCTGTCTCTCTTTCTGTCTGTCTCTCTCTCTCTCTCACCCCTACCCTCTTTGTCTCTCTCTCTCTCTCTCTCGCCAAGTGAATTAAAAAGCTTATCAAAGGCGGAAAGCTGTCGTGTGGTGCGAGGAGCTTTTCCATGTTTGATCTAGTATTAATCGAGGTGTTACTAGAGGTGGTTGGACGGCTGTTGTTGGGGTTTTGACAGAGAAGCATCCTATTCAAAGATCTATGACAATATCCTATCCTCTTCAGAGCCCTCAGACTAACTGCTGTGATAAAGGTGGACTCTGACACAGATACACATAACCACACAAATAACCACACATACACGAGCGCAATGGCACGCACACACAAGCACAAACATATTCACGCACACAGATGCACACATGCATGATAACACTCACATGTGCGCGTACACACATAAATGCATCATCACATTAACCTAGAAAAATGTGTTAACCAATAATGGAATGTGCACATACATATAAAGACATTTGGTTCTGCACATGCTACACACACACACACACACACACACACACACACACACACACACACACACACACACACACGTCATCATTTATACATACCCAGGGATATGTATGTGTAAAAACACAGTGAATTCATCAAAACTCACACCAGCACACAAATGCACACACAGAAAAATCCCAGAGATGTGCCTGAGCAAATAAATAAAGAATTGTATTTAGGTGTTTGTGTAAACACTGAAGCACTTGTTAACAGGATCTTGTGCACTTACGCATGAGCAAAACAACAACAGCTGTACGTTTGTGCGTAAACACAGAGATTCAAGGGAATTACTCAGAGACTACAATTACACCTTGTAAGTGCACTGAATTTACATATGTTACATATACAGTCCTTCAGTGCGCACGCAGGCATTGAAATGAATCCATGTAAAAAGCAATAATACACATCAATAAACATACAATTCCATACCATATAATAAAAAGGGAAATGAAAAATGAAAGCTTGGAAGAATAAAGTATGCAGATAATGCATAATGTGTGTGTGTGTGTGTGTGTGTGTGTGTGTGTGTGTGTGTGTGTGTGTGTGTGTGTGTGTGTGTGTGAGCGTGAGCGTGCAGGCGGGTGTGTGCAAGTGTGCTTGCGGTTGTGTGTGTGTGTTTGTGCATGCGTGTGTGTGTGTGCTTCTCTTTGTGTGTCTATGTGTGTGAATAGGTGTGTGAACGTCTATTTACCATAAACCTGCTTGTTGGTGGACGGAGAACAAAAGAGAGCGAGAGGGAGAGAAGGTGAGAGAGAGACAGAGAGGGCGATTTAGAGACTAGCTCAGCTCATTAGCTGCCCACATGAAACTAAGTCAGGCCTCGACTTACCTCTGCCCCCTGCGTGACTCATCCAGTGAGAAGAACACAGATGAACACACAGAGAGCACTTTGTTTTCCAACAACGCACTCTCTCCGCATGCTTCTCCCGTAAGCAAAACGCCACATCCACCACAAAGCAAGGCTAAAGGAGGTACCTTACTGTTGGCTCTTTACATATTGTTTCTCAGGCTAGGCCAAGGCAGGAGCACAAGCTGGACCTCCATTGTCTTCTATCATTTGAGATTCAGGTAGTAATAGATTAGGGTTGTAATAACCTTCCAGAGACACGCGTGATACTGCTTGGGTAGCAAGCACACCCCGGGGACACAATATGTTAATATTGCATAGTATATAGTTACTAAAAATGCCTTCTTCCCCTACTGTGCAGCGGGTTGATTGGCGAACATTTAAGACAATATGTTTATGATGAACTTCACTGGTGCAACTGAAATGGTTTTAACTGGGTTTGGAGAAAAATAAACAACCATGCACACACAATGAAAGATAAAAAGGACTAGCAAAGCTGGTCTTACACGTTGCTTCTTACATTTTGAATTTGAGACTTAATAATATAATATTTTATACACCAAGCAAATCGAAAAAAATATTTCAAGTGCGAAAACATATTAAGCAGAATGCATAGATGAAACAGTCTACAGCATGAGCTGTGGGAAATATGAGCAGTCATGAAATGTCACAGTTCAGAGTTCTTGCGTTGACAGATCTTAGTTTGACCGGTATCAACAGCAGATGCGCTGTCAGTGAGGCAGAACTGAGATGAGACATCACACCCCCGCCAAGTGTTGCACAAAACACAGGCAGCCCAAAGGCAAACAGTAGAATGGAAAACATGAAACCAGCTGCCACATGCAAACCTAATGACTCTGACTACTACCAGAACCAGCATCCATCCAGGATGATTTCCAACCGTATATTACACCAATAGAATACTGGAAATGCATCTTGCTAAGCAGTCAGGGTTTGTATTTGCGATAGGTTCTGTTTACATTGCAAAGTGTCGTACTCTGTTAGAGTGATACTATGAAATAAAGTCCTGCCGCCATTACATCCACATACTGTTACCATACCAGTGTCTGCCCCCCACTTCACCCACAGACCCACACACACACACACTCTCTCAGGCAGGTGATGGTGTTTTTGGGAGGGAGGGAGGCGTGGAGGTGGTGGTGGAGGTCTTTGACTCTCTTCCCTGTCTCCCTCTCAGCCTCCTGGGGAGGACGCTCCCTCTCTGAGGGAGGGAGTGGCCCCATACAGCACAACAAAAGAATCGCACAACCACCAGATGTTTGGTGGGTTGTGACGGGGGTGACGAGGGAAGTCACCTAGCGGACACCCCCCCCTCCTAAACTCTGTCTCCTTAAATGACCCCTGACCCCAAGCTCCGTGTCCCTGTGTGATTAACACTTATAGAGGCGCACCGCAGACACGTGAAGACCTTGAGGGATGACCTGGGGCCACAGGCTGGTGAGGGCCCATGTTGGTCATCACCGAAACAACATTTTGAAAGAGTGGGGGGGTCTGTGCTTGGGGGGCTATAAGGTGGAGGCAGGCACAGAGACACATCCTTCTTGTCAGACAACACTATCTCTGTGGTTCAGTACTTGATCCTACAGTCCTGTGTGTGTCCTACAATAACTGCCGCTTTGCAAAACGACAATAGATATAAACAGTGTGTTACATTTAACAACTCGTGTACTCAAATAAACCACACCTATTCATCTAAAACAACGGCAAGGTGGTGGAAAATTTGTAAAACCAAAGATAATGAGTACCGATTCTTTTATGGTAAAAAGAATGCATGTTTTTAAAAGATGTTGATGTTCTGGTGGATCAGAAAAGAAAAAGACATCACGTGAAATGGTGTCACATTTCCATCACTCCACAATGATGAAGCTGAAAGCAGAGCGTGGGGGGGAGGGGAAGGCAGAGGAGGAGACAGAAGGAGTTTGTGAGAGGGACCGGATAGGAGACAGAGGGGTTAACTCACATGGGAGAACATAGATGATGTTGCCTTTTGATTCTAGTCATGCTCCACATCCAAAGCCCTCGCTTTGTCGTAAAGACAGAAGAAACACTCACAAACAAAGGAGCACCAAGACTCCTCTGTCATCTTTTACGTATTTGTTTGTGCCAGCGGTATGGAGCGGAGTTAGCTTATTGAAATGTGAATCACATTCACATCACATACATTGGAGGCTCCTACTGTTCAAAGGCCTGCATGTGTGGCATAGCCCTTCCTTAGAAGTACACAAGGTTTTCTTTTGCTTGGCATTAAACACCATGTACTACTGATGGCAGAATGTATTTTACTATGTAACACACACACACATTTCACTATGTAACACACAAACACATTTCACTATGTAATGCACACACACATTTCACTATGTAACACACACATACATTTCACTATGTAACGCACACACACATTTCACTATGTAACATACACACACATATCCCTATGAACGCCATGGAACACTTCCAGGCTGAGGTGAAGCCCAAACACTTGACACTCACTTCCCCTGACCTCTGAACCCTGTGAACTTCCAGCCCTGGGGCACTGGCCTTTGACAGCCACACCATTCTTATCAGGCAT
>JACYXH010000627.1:1031144-1041144 GCA_026745465.1 Lota lota | reverse complement strand
AGCCTCTTGACAGCATTAGCAACTACTGGAACCATCACTTTTATATGGGAAATATATGGGATATATATATATATATATATATATGGTGCGGTTGATTGTCACTATCTATGATCAGATGAAAGCACAGTGTGAGTAACTCCTGTACTCTTTAGCCTCCCTCTCTGTCCTACTCATGTATCACTCATTTCACTTCTCAGTCAAACGCAGCATAGTGAGCTAATAAATTCTGCAGCACAACACAGGTAACATAGACTCTTTGCATTCGATTTGGAAGGTTTGTGGAAGTCATCTGACAGAAATGTTTATGTTCTCCATTTTAGATGGAGAACATGTTCTCCATGTTCTCCAAATGTTCTCCATTTTAGATGGAGAACGTAAACAAGACCAAGGATAATGCTACAGCATGTAATGACCTTGAACCAAAGTGAGCTTTAGGTGTTCCTGTTTATAGGTGGGTGCTGTGTTGACTTTAAAATCGGATCGAACGTTTGCTATCCAGTCTTTCCTGGTTTATAGACACTCTGGTAAAACAGAAGAACCATAAAGAATTATCTCTTAAAAAGGAATGAGCCGGAGCACAGAGACTTATCAAAGAGGGTGAGAGGCGGGGAGTAAAAACGGCCCTTTTTCAGTTATTTACTTTTCATCTCTTACATTTTTTTTTACCAACGTTTTTCTTATCCTGTTAGTAACATCATATTCTTTCTGCTAAATTGAAATTAGATTAATCACAACGCAATGATTTGTTCTCATGAGTGTTTTGGAGCCATCCACGTTTTTGTTTATTGTTTCTATTTCCAACCCGAGGCACCCAAACTATATTAATAACTTATTAAATAACATAATTACATTACGGGCATGCGTGCATTTATATATGTGCGCGAATCATCCTCCCTCCGATGGATTCGCCCTACAAATCAAGTTAATCACAGCATTGAAGGCAATAGCGAGTACGGCATGCTACTCAACAAGCTAACAAACCCATTAGCTGCTCTGCTCCCCTCCAAATTCCTAAACCTTACATTCATTAGTCAGTAATTCAGAGCAGAAAATGGAATCACTCTCCTTGATGCGACATGAAAAACACAACAACCTCCCCCTCTAAAACCCCAGTAACATGGAGATGGCTGGAAAGAGACAGAGACAGGATGCAAAAGCCAGTTTGGCCATGAAGTAGAAGAGGAGTTTGTAATTAACGCTGCATTAAAGGACCCTCACACACACAAAGAAAAAAATGTCTTCATCGTTGAACTTTGTCTAGGCCCTATAGACCAGTGAACTATTGTTTTGTGTACAATGAAGGACATCAAGGTGTTAAAAAAAATGAGACGGTCCATTATTTTTTTCCCCCACATGATACAATCACAATGTTAATATATACTGCTCAAAAAAATAAAGGGAACACTTAAACAGCACAATGTAACTCCAAGTGTTCCCTTTATTTTTTTGAGCAGTATACATTATAATACACAATACACAATACACAGGGGGACTGGGAAACACCTCAGCCCTGTGGAAACATCAATGTTTCATGAAAACATTTGTGATATTACCATTTCCCGTATTGTGATGTGATGTCTGGTCGGTGATTACTTTCTATAGGCTTTTTTTCCTTCATATTTTCTCTCACTCTGGCTTGGGTTCAACCCCCACTGTTGACAGATGTCTGCGTTTCTCCACATTCAGGACATCTCCAAAAGCCCATAACAACCATCCCGTCATCCTCTTCTGCCACCCCCCCCCTCCCCCATCACCAGCCAATGTCTTCCACTCTGTCATTATGTCAGTCCAGTTCACCATTAACCTACTCAATCCCCCCATCCATCAGCATCTCTACTTTTTCAACTGGTTCACATGATTTCTTTTCCGTTCCATTCTAAGAAGGGGGGACTGGGAGCTAAGAAGGGGGGACTGGGAGCTAAGAAGGGGGGACTGGGAGGTAAGAAAGGGGGGACTGGGAGGTAAGAAGGGGGGGACTGGGAGCTAAGAAGGGGGTACTGGGAGGTAAGAAAGGGGGGGACTGGGAGCTAAGAAGGGGGGACTGGGAGGTAAGAAAGGGGGGACTGGGAGGTAAGAAGGGGGGGACTGGGAGGTAAGAAGGGGGGACTGGGAGGTAAGAAGGGGGGACTGGGAGGTAAGAAGGGGGGGACTGGGAGGTAAGAAGGGGGGACTGGGAGGTAAGAAGGGGGGACTGGGAGGTAAGAAGGGGGGACTGGGAGGTAAGAAGGGGGGACTGGGAGCTAAGAAGGGGGGACTGGGAGGTAAGAAAGGGGGGACTGGGAGGTAAGAAGGGGGGACTGGGAGGTAAGAAGGGGGGACTGGGAGGTAAGAAAGGGGGGGACTGGGAGGTAAGAAGGGGGGACTGGGAGGTAAGAAGGGGGGACTGGGAGCTAAGAAGGGGGGACTGGGAGCTAAGAAGGGGGGGACTGGGAGGTAAGAAGGGGGGACTGGGAGGTAAGAAGGGGGGACTGGGAGCTAAGAAGGGGGGACTGGGAGGTAAGAAAGGGGGGACTGGGAGGTAAGAAGGGGGGACTGGGAGGTAAGAAGGGGGGACTGGGAGGTAAGAAAGGGGGTACTGGGAGGTAAGAAGGGGGACTGGGAGGTAAGAAAGGGGGACTGGGAGGTAAGAAGGGGGGGACTGGGAGGTAAGAAGGGGGTACTGGGAGGTAAGAAGGGGGGACTGGGAGGTAAGAAGGGGGTACTGGGAGGTAAGAAGGGGGGACTGGGAGGTAAGAAGGGGGGACTGGGAGGTAAGAAGGGGGGACTGGGAGGTAAGAAAGGGGGGACTGGGAGGTAAGAAAGGGGGGACTGGGAGAAAAGGTGAAGAAAAACAAAGAGGGGGGCAGTGGTGGTGTACTGGGAGAGGAGGAAAGGTGGTGGTGTACTGGGAGAGGAGGAAAGGTGGTGGTGTACTGGGAGAGGAGGAAAGGTGGTGGTGTACTGGGAGAGGAGGAAAGGTGGTGGTGTACTGGGAGAGGAGGAAAGGTGGTGGTGTACTGGGAGAGGAGGAAAGGTGGTGGTGTACTGGGAGAGGAGGAAAGGTGGTGGTGTACTGGGAGAGGAGGAGGTGGTGCCGTGCTCTATAAGGACTAGATGAGTTTCAGAGACTGCATTAGCACAAGCCAGGGCCTCGGGTTATGGTAATTTTTTTCAATTAATCCAAATGAAATGCCACCTAATGTGGTCAACGTTGTGAGCTGGGAGCCGTGTGTATGACATGAGCTCTGAGTGATGTGCTGTGGCAGGCGGATTGGGGGGGGGGGGGGGGGGGACCTGCAACAGGATATTGGACTGGAGGAATAAATAACGCTGATGGTGATAATTATCAGCATTCATGTCAACATAATGGTTATTATCCTCATCACCATCACGTGTGAACACTAAAGAGGTTTTTTTTTGCAGGGTAGACCAGAATCTTTAAACCTTTTAGAGCCATCTTCACATCACTGTCTGTGATCAAAGCCTAATGACATCAAACAAACACATCAGCAGACATCCAAGCCCTTGATGCTCAAACAGTCTGTTCGAGTTTTCCAGTGTTCTGTCGCTGTGCCTAAACGTTGCTGTGCCTAAACGTTGGAATATAGCCTATATATGTTCTTCTTTTTAACATCGAAGTGAGCTGCCCAGAAGAGGAGTGAGAGGAGGAGGAGGAGGAGGAGGAGGAGGAGTGAGAGGAGGAGGAGGAGGAGGAGGAGGAGGAGTGAGAGGAGGAGGAGGAGGAGGAGGAAGAGGAGTGAGAGGAGGAGGAGGAGGAGGAAGAGGAGGAGGAGGAGGAGGAGGAGGAGGAGGAGGAGGAGGAGGAGGAGGAGGAGGAGGAGGAGGAGGAGGAGGAGGAGAAGAAGAAAAGAAGTGAAGAACACTCTAGCCGTCACTCCTCCATTCTGCTTGACATTCAGGTAGCATAGCAACATGACAACATGCCCTTACAGCCTGGTGTGAGAATATAGATGCTTTCTGAAAAGGTTGACATGAGATCGAGAGAGAGGGGAGGGAGACAGGAGGGAACAGAATGTGAAGAGGAAGAAAAAAAGAGTAGATGTAGAAGAGTGGAGGGGGTTACAGAAAGAATGGAATAGACAGAGTGAGTAAGTCAGAGAGAGGAGTAAAGCTCAGCATAGATTAGAGATCGCTTCTTTTGAAGCTCATCGGAAAATCCCATTTGAAATTTAAAACACCTTTTACTTATTGAAAATACCTTTACCCAAGCTGCCATGGATATGGCTTGAAGGGAGAAGGCAAAAAAAACAACTTGATATAACATAGTGGATAGGCTACGAAGAAAATATACTAACACATACTCTCAAAATCATGTCAACACAATATACAACCAATTGTTATGGAACAACACAATATAGGATATGCATTTAAACTAAATTAATTTTAAAAATCAAATTAGAATAGAAATATACAGATCTACGTTTATATCTACAGCTAGAGATACTAGAAATAGATATTGACTACAACAAAGATTTAGAAGAGATTAGAGAAATGTATATTACTCAAATGCAAAGTCAACAAGCGGCAATGCAAATGTTGTGGAGGGCCGCGCCCCGGCTGGTATAGCATGTTCTGTGTTGTGGGAGCGAGTGGGGGTGGGGGGCTGCACAATAGAGCACACATAAAACATGAAGCGCTGGTCAGAGGGGGTTATGCAAATGCGTCGCCCCCTCTGCCTCTCTCGTTTTTTGACTTGGGAGCTAAATTCATAATTCATAAAGATTAAAGATGAATTTCATATGAGGCCACGCCGCGTTCGATTGGGCCCCTCTACCTCTATTAAAAAGGCCACGGCCCCAAAGAGCCCCTTCCTCCTTCCTCAATGATTAGAGAGAGGGGGGCCGCCTGTCCGTCCTGACACAATCATTACAGCTTCTTATTTGATCCCAACAGTGGCTGGTGATGCGAGCCTCTGGTCCAGGGAGAGCTCATCGCCCCGGTCCCCTCAACCCTCTCTCCATCTCTTTTATTCTCTCTCTCCCTCTCCCCCTCCTCTCTCCCTAACTCGCTCTCTTCTATCTCTTTCTGTTTTTGTCTCTCTTTCAATCTTTTTTAACTATTGTTATTTTTTTGTAATTCTCTCTCTCTCTAGCAATCTCTCTTTCTCTCCATCTCTCTCTAGCTATCTCTCTTTTTCTAGCTCTCTTTTTCTCTCCATCTCTCTCTAACTATCTATTTTTCTCCATCTCTCTAACTATCTATTTTTCTCCATCTCTCTAACTATCTATTTTTCTCTCCCTCTCTCTAACTATCTATTTTTCTCCATCTCTCTCTAGCTATCTCATTTTCTCTCCATCCATCTATCTCTCTCTATCTCTTTTTATCCATCTCTCTCTCTTTCTCTCATTCTCTCCATCTCTCTCTAGCCATTTCTTTCTCTCCATCTCTCTCTAGCTATCTCTTTCACTCCATCTCTCCAGCTATCTCTCTTTTTATCTATCTCTTTTTCTCAATCTCTTTCTCTCCATCTCTCTAACTATCTCTCTTTCTCTCCATCTATCTCTCTTTCTCTCCATCTCTCTAACTATATCTTTTATCTAGCTATCTCTTTCTCTCCATCTTTCTCTAGCTATCTCTTTTTCTCCATCTCTCTCTCTTTTTCTCTCTCTCTTTCTCTCTCTCTCTCTCTCTCTCTCTGATGGGGCTGTTTTTAAGCCTTACTTTGCTCAATACGTCTACAAAATTTTATATAATAAATTGGAGGGAGAATTTAATAATAGAGAGTAACTACTGACACTACGTTTACTCTTTCAGAGAAAAGAGCAACAAGAATAAAAAAGATTTGATCTAATATATTTTTATTTTATTAGTGTGGTTGCTTTTATGTGACAATATATCCTTTTATAATATATATTCCTTCGCTTGGCCCTTGCCTGATACATCATTGATGGTCCTAGAGAGAGGGGGGGGGGGAGAGAGAGAGAGAGAGAGAGACAGCATATGTAGTAAGGTACTTTTGACTCCGAAAGGAAAGGAAAGCGAAACTGTACAGAGCATTATGGCAAGGCCTGTTTGAACACACAGTGCATGCTGAAACGGTGTAGCTGGTTCAAGCTATTTAGGAATATGTTGTTCGGGAAAATATATTCTCAGAGTACTTCATACTGTCACCACAAAAAAAAACGAAACCTTACAGAGATCTCAATGTTCCCATCCACCCTGTCTAGGACAAGGACAGGAATAACGCAACATATTAAGCAGCTCTCCTCATTACACTAAATTCAGTCCTAATTACAAGCTTGCCTATCATCTACACGCTGACAGACTGTACAGCTTAACAAAAAGGAGCTTTGAAAGCCCAAATGTTCTATTCTTTTCAGAACTTCAAAAGTCATTAAAGTTGAGGGGCGGAGCCAAAAGGCTACAAAATGTGCTTCATCTTCCCAGAAAGGAACAGCAGGCCACTCCAGACTTTATCAGTGGCTCCATGATGCAATTAGTCGTCATGGTGGTGCAGCTGTGGTTGGGCTGATTGTATTAGACAGTCAGCGTGCCTTTCTGGACATCCCCAGAGATCCAAACAACGGTGTGTGTGTGTGTGTGTGTGGAGACACTTACAGAGCCCCAAAGAGAGCAAAAGCAGTCTCCCTCAGAGGGTCTAGCCCTAAAACAAAATATATAAATAGTGAAAGAAAAGTTTGTCGCCGCTCGCGTTTATTTATTTCTTGCCGTGGTTTTATGGCTCCCAGGGGCCTTTATCTCTCGTGTGCAACCGGGGAAACCGGGGAAATGAAGAGCCAACATCAAACAATGCACACTCACATGCACAGACCCACAAACACACACACAAACTTCCAGAAGGACACAGGGCTCTAAAGGAGCACGCTGAGAGGGGAGGGACTTTTGACACAAGAGACAACATATCTTGTCCCAGAGGTCTGGTGTCACCCTTACACCCTCCCTGGGGACAACAAGATATCTAGGGGGAGAGAGAGAGAGGGAGAAAGAGAGAGAGAGCGGAGATAAGCACTAATAACACATCGCCAATGTCTCCAGTTCCAAATTGTCAATGTGCTCTGTCCTTTTCTCCCTTCTCCTCTCATTTCCTCACCCCTCTCTGCTACCTCTTCCTCTCGTCTCCCCTGCTCTCCGGAAAAGAGACCTGTAGATGTTCCTTGTATGCTTTACATTGTGGAAAGAAAATAAACTGCCTAACCAGTGTGTGTGCGCGCGCACGTGTGTGTGTGTGTGTGTGTGTGTGCGCGCTATCTAATCAATCTGCAGGGGTGACAACCCCCCCCCCCCCCCACACACACACACACACACACATACAGATGTTGAAGCCATTAAGCCCAGGAATGCCACTCCATCCGGAAACAACAGCCCCCTGGAAGAAGTTTACAACAACAAGGTTAGAGTAATTAAAAAGACACATCCCTTTCTAGATGGAAATGATGGAAGGGCTTGCAGTTAAAGGAAAGGGAGAGATGGAAAACTATGTGGAAATAAACCTTTGAAAATAATAGGAAAACAAGAAAAAGAAGAAGAAGATAGATAGACAAAAAAGTTTTTTTAATCACACACACTACTTTCATTTCTGGAGTATGATCTGGTTAACAAGCAAATACTGATATGAGAATGTACGCGGTTTAATGAGGAAGAAATTGTTTGTTTGGGCAATATTGTTTGTTTGGGCAGTATTGTTTGTTTGGGCAGTATTGTTTGTTTGGGCAGTATTAATTGTTTGGGCAGTATTGTTTGTTTGGGCAGTATTGCATGTTTGGGCAGCACTGTTTGTTTGGGCAGCATTGTTTGTTTGGGCAGTATTGTTTGTTTGGGCAGTATTGTTTGTTTGGGCAGTATTGTTTGTTTGGGCAGTATTGCATGTTTGGGCAGTATTGTTTGTTTGGGCAGTATTGTTTGTTTTGGGCAGTATTGTTTGTTTGGGCAGTATTGTTTGTTTGGGCAGTATTGCTTGTTTGGGCAGTATTGTTTGTTTGGGCAGTATTGCTTGTTTGGGCAGTATTGTTTGTTTGGGCAGCATTGCTTGTTTGGGCAGTATTGTTTGTTTGGGCAGTATTGTTTGTTTGTTTGGGCAGTATTGTTTGTTTGGGCAGTATTGTTTGTTTGGGCAGTATTGTTTGTTTGGGCAGTATTGTTTGTTTGGGCAGTATTGTTTGTTTGGGCAGTATTGTTTGTTTGGGCAGTATTGTTTGTTTGGGCAGTATTGCTTGTTTGGGCAGTATTGTTTGTTTGGGCAGTATTGTTTGTTTGGGCAGTATTGTTTGTTTGGGCAGTATTGGTCTGCACTAACAAACCTTTTTCAGTTCCGCCATTCTTTGTGTTCAAAGTGTGGTAATGTTAGAGTGATTGAAGAATAAAAACCCATCCGTTTATTGCGTAATCAACCACATTCTTCTCAAAATCGTGGGTGGAGAAAAAATTTGAGAATAAAATTTTTTTTTCAGCGAAGTGATGACTGAGAAGAAATGTTACTAATAGTTCTGCATCGCGTCGTTTTTGTAACATGTTTTCATGTTTGGTCTTATGGGCCTTATATGACAATATGTATGGCTGTATGTGTACTGTCTGGCCCAGTGAGACTATCTATATTGACCTATTGTTATCTTCTTTCATTTGATAATTGCTTTATTTCATGGACCTGAACACTGACATTAATGAACTCCTTCCCTCACACACACACACACACACACACACACACACACAAACACACAACCACACACACACAAACACACAATGACCCACGTAGATCTGAGAAAAAGGCAATATATTGATTAATAAATATTCTGATGACTACAAGACAGGCATTAGTCTGGTGTGTTCTGGATGAGTGAAGTAAATTAATAATACATGGCTCTACCTGCATGGTCATTATAGCCACATTGCTAATGACCATCCCATTTGTTTTTATGTGTAGTGAACAGTAAATGCTAATTCATAAAGGACCATGTATAATACCATAGCAATGCATCCACAGACCCTACCCTTCCTGCTAATACAAAAGGGACAGTTGTGCGATGGATGACACCTGCTATATGTTGATGTATACAAAGTGCAGGATAGGAGCTTGAATAATAATGCAAGACTGCTATTTATAAAGATGTGTTTCACTAGCTACAAGAGTACATTTAACTGAATTGTAAATGAATTTAACCAAAGAGGAGGTTTGATAGAGAGAGACAGAGACAGAGACAGAGACAGGAAAATAAATACATCTGATCTTTAGATGCATAGATGGAAGGAATAAAAGAGATGCAGACACAGCAGAGAGGTAGTTTGTGTATATGAGTGTGTGTGTGTGTGTGTGTGTGTGTGTGTGTGTGTGTGTGTGTGTGTGTGTGTGTGTGTGTGTGTGTGTGTTGTGTTGTGTGTGGAGGTAGGGAGGGTGTTAGGCAAACAGACAGAAAGAGAAAACGTGTGAGAGAGAAGAGGCCCCAAGAGAACAACTGTGAGTACTATCTATTCACGGCAGAGGTTGTAAAGCAACGAAGCAACAATCAAGTCGGAGATGGGATGAAAAGAAGGCTGGAGGGCAGAGGGATCACGCTACGGTCAGGGGGGGAGGCGCAATCTAGTTATAGGGGGGAGCTAGTTATGAGGAATGTGCCGAGGCTAAAACAATGGGCTTTGTCTATCAAAATGTCTCTCCAAGGGCGCCACCAGGAGATGAAGTTGTGAGAATGGATAGAATAACGATTAGACTACACTTAGTCTTCGCTGCAAGTACTGGATTTTAAGATGGACAACTAAACGGATCTGGCTTGTTTTTATGGTCTACCTCTTGATCTTCCATTTCTCTCTCTCTCTCTGTCTTTCCCTCTCCAAATCCATCTTTCTCTCCATCTCTCTCTCTCTCTCTCTGACCAGCACCCCAAGATCAGATCTAATTACAGAAGTCAATGGCAGTGATATCAGCGGGACTAGGGCTCAGATTAGGCCAGTACCATATGGCTTGTTGGGGCAAATGTGGCTTACACATACCACTAAGGGAGATGACGATCACAGACACACACACACGCACGCACACACACACACACAC
>JACYXH010000627.1:926144-1026144 GCA_026745465.1 Lota lota | reverse complement strand
TCAAGTAGCATAGCGTTAACATGCTATGGCTGCGGTCAAATAGTTAATAAAATGACCTCCTATGTCCTTTCCTACCGTCTTTTCCTTGGCCTCGATTGAAAACTTCATGAGGTCAAGGAAAGATGTGAAGGAGAATTCATAAAGACTTAAGACTTATAAAAGTAAAACTCCTTTCCTTTCACAAAGCTCTACAGGAAGTGATGTAATTAGTAGGTGAACGAGGGGTCAAGGACACTTGGGAGTGAGCTAGAGACCTGGGGTCTCTTTTATATGAAGGAGGGCCTCAAGGACAAGTAAGATCATCAATTGGGGGCTCTAGCCCTACAGGAAGTAACTCCCAAAGCCTCAGAAGATGCTCCATCTCGTGACCTCTCACTCCGTGGCCCACTTCTTATATTTTGAGCTAGAATTCTTCCCAGAACTACACTTTATCACTTGATCTCATAAAAAGGAGTGAAATGCACAGGAAGGGCAGGCCCCTGGGGTTTGTGTTACGCCACTGTGCGTGGCCCCCTTTCAGCAGAGACTTGAGCTTTTCACAGCGTGATCCCATGGCACCCTCTGGTTGATAGGTCTAATAGCCAAGTTCCTATCCTTTCCAATGACTTTAGATTAATTTAATGCAATGCCCTTTATTTCCAATGTGTTTCAATGGCGCATTTTGATGATGCTCTGTGAATAACTTCCTGTAAGGGGAGAGACCCCAAATTTGCTATCAAATATGTCCTTGAGGCTCCCAACTCATTCTCTGCCGCCATGTATGGTGTGTTTGCGTCACTTATTGTATGTCTATGTCTATGTCTATTGTATGTACCCCCATGTTCATAATTGTAGTAAGCTAGCCTTTGACAATGTTTTTCATCTGCCTTTTACTTTATTGGTTGCATGCACGCTTCAAAAACCTTTAAAGCGGTATTAATCTGTCATGATTATGTCAATAAACAAAATGTATTTATAAAATGAACCTTTTGGAATGGATTTCTTTCGGCGGAAGCAAGGCGAACATGAACCAAAAAAAAAAAAAAACACGTGGTCCGAATCCGTCCCAAAGAAGAAGAAATGTCATCACATAAAAGAACACTAACACAACAGCTCAGATGACTGCACAACGCAAAGACTTGGATTCAAACAACTTGCAAGCTGCGTGGTTTCAGGGATAGCAGCGTCCACGTGAATCGCCACGGCAACGATAGAACACGATGCATTAACTAACAAACTAAACATCGTATACATTCACCGACTGACAGTTAGGAAAATAAAACGCCCCTTTATCGCTAGAAATGTAATCAAATCGCATTTGAATGCAGAAACTATTTAAAATGTAGCTAACAGGTTGATCAGTCGACATTATTACCTTCCAGTCACGGGACACCCCAATGTGGTCTATCCCTTACATAAGTAGTATAGTGTAATAGTATATACAATGTAGTTTGACATTGTAGATTAAACAATGGTAATTTGAGGCTAAAAAATAAATACAATAGTGTTTTGCCACTACAAATCAGGCCTATTCTTTTTTCTTTAACATACAAATGGAAGTGGCCTTTATTACTCAGATTTAACTGATAATAATGAATGCTGCCATTATGCTATAATAGTTTGGTTAATTGGTTTGTTGTCCAGCTAACATGGTATCTGTACTTTAGCTGAGTGGTGTTTAATGAGCTCTAGGAGGGAGTTAGTCATTTTTGATTTTCCCTTTATTATATGTAGCTCTCTTCAGCTAATAGTTTTGTTTTGTTCCTTTCTATTTTACTGCAGTGCAAACCTAATTTACAACGAGTTTGAATATTGTGGTTCAGGTTGCTCTTTACGATTAAAAAACCCTTCTATTTCAAAATATTTCTCCAATGTTTACACATTATTTGTTTTGGAACAATGTACGATGCTGAAAATTATTAACCATATTCCAAATGTAACAGACGGAGTAAAAACCAACAACTATAGTTAACACGCAAAATGCTTTTCTGTATGACCTGGGTACAGATAGTACAGTTTTACAGAAGATAGTACTGGGTAGTTTTACAGAAGATAGTACCGGGTAGTTTTACAGAAGATAGTACTGGGTAGTTTTACAGAAGATAGTACCGGGTAGTTTTACAGAAGATAGTACCGGGTAGTTTTACAGAAGATAGTACTGGGTAGTTTTACAGAAGATAGTACCGGGTAGTTTTACAGAAGATAGTACCGGGTAGTTTTACAGAAGATAGTACCGGGTAGTTTTACAGAAGATAGTACTGGGTAGTTTTACAGAAGATAGTACCGGGTAGTTTTACAGAAGATAGTACTGGGTAGTTTTACAGAAGATAGTACCGGGGTACAGTTTTACAGAAGATAGTACTGGGTAGTTTTACAGAAGATAGTACCGGGTAGTTTTACAGAAGATAGTACCGGGTAGTTTTACAGAAGATAGTACTGGGTAGTTTTACAGAAGATAGTACCGGGTAGTTTTACAGAAGATAGTACCGGGGTACAGTTTTACAGAAGATAGTACCGGGTAGTTTTACAGAAGATAGTACCGGGTAGTTTTACAGAAGATAGTACTGGGTAGTTTTACAGAAGATAGTACCGGGTAGTTTTACAGAAGATAGTACCGGGTAGTTTTACAGAAGATAGTACCGGGTACAGTAAAGTAAAACACTGCCATGGGGTGCTTTATCGAGGCCAGGACTCTCGTGGAGTCCCCTAGCAGGCCAGGCAAGTTTGGTCTCCTGTATGTGGGTCGCAGGGAAATCCCCATGTGTGTGTGAGTGAGTGTGTGGTCAAGCACATATGTGTGTGAAAATATGTGTTTCTGTCTAATCTGTGTGTGTGTGCGTGAGTGCACACCCAGACTGCCTTTGAGGTAATAATGAGAGATGCATTGGTTTTCAAAGCATGTGTCAAGAGGATGGACACACACACACACACACACACACACACACACACACACATATACACACAGAGATGGGACACCATATTCACAAATCAAGAAAAACATGGACCAGTATCATACAAATTGTATATTAAGCCATTACACGAATCAGATCATTTACACTAAGGGAAAGCCACCTGTTCCACTTGACAGGATCACATGGCAAATACAAAGGAAACACACACACACACACACACACACACACACAAGCTTGAATGTACAGTACAGTGTGTAGCAACTAATTCGGTCGGCTGAACTGCCTGCAGCTCGCTTCTAGCCCGCTTTGTTGTTTTCCACAAGTCCAGCGACTGGACAGAGTCCCCGTGCCTCAGCCATGAATACTGCATGGCCTTCAGTTCTTCCTGGAAACAGCAGCATCAACAGCAGCATCAACAGCAGCATCAACAGAAACAGCAGCATCAACAGCAGCATCAACAGCAGCATCAACAGCAGCATCAACAGCAGCAGCAGCAGCAGCATCAACATCATCAACAGCAGCATCAACAGCAGCAGCAGCGGCAGCAGCAGCAGCAGCAGCACCAGCAGCAGCAGCAGCGGCAGCAGCAGCAGCAGCAGCATCAACAGCAGCAGCAGCAGCAGCATCAACATCATCAACAGCAGCAGCATCAGCGGCAGCAGCAGCAGCGGCAGCAGCAGCAGCGGCAGCAGCAGCAGCGGCAGCAGCAGCAGCGGCAGCAGCAGCAGCGGCAGCAGCAGCAGCGGCAGCAGCAGCAGCGGCAGCAGCAGCAGCGGCAGCAGCAGCAGCGGCAGCAGCAGCAGCGGCAGCAGCAGCAGCAGCCGCCTGCCGGCCCGTGGCACTAGCAGGCTGAGGTTCCTCCGCAGGTCACTGTGCCACAACGTCTCGAGCTCCCCTTCCGCTACACTGCCCCAGTGCGCCCGCAGCCGCGTACCACATCCAGTGTGTGTGTCTGTGTGTGGGCAAGCTGGTATGTTGGAGACATGTCAGACCCCTGCTGGGCTGGTGGTATTTGTGAGAGCAAAATGCTTTTAGTGAAAAAATTGTATGAAGGTGAACTGAAGGAGTGTGTGCAAACACTTTATTATTATAACCTCTGCATGTGTGTGTGTGTGTGTGTGTACATACATGTTTGTGCGTTGCTGTGTGGAGAACTTATTGTCTTTTCCTGGTAATGTCACATGTTTGACTGCATGGACCAATGAACAGACTGCAATGACAATGTAGTCAGTGATGTCTCCCACAGGGCAGGGTGGGGGATTGTGGAGAATGAGAGAGACCACTATATATATTGATCTGGTTGGGAAGGGGGTTGGGCAGTGTTGCACAATCAATTATATTACTTTAAATACAATGGCCGCAGTTGCTCTATTCACAAACTAAACATGCACACACAAATAAACACAGATGTACACAAATGCGCACGTATGTGTGATGGGGGAGGTGGACTTTTCAGTCACAGAACTTGACACGCATATCATTTCTGTTTCAATTTCTGATGCAACTCCCACTGACGTTCTCGCACACCGGGAAACATGGCCAACTCCACCCCCTCAAACAGCCCACACACACACCGACCCGCACCCACAAACACATGCACACAGCCCCTGCCACCCCCCCCCCCCCCCCCCCCCCCCCCCCCCCCAAGACCAATTTACTCTTGGTTTGGAAAGTCATCTGTTCGCTAAGCAGTAAGCAACAGCGCGGTCCGCTTGCAGAAATGAGAGTATACAAATGATTTGTGGCACGACCGTCCTGCCGCTGCCCGCCTCAATGGCTCTGAGAGGGGGGGGGGGGGGGGGGGGGGGGGGAGTTGGCTAATGTCACTTTCACCTTGTGTCTCTCTACCAGGCCCATGATGATACATTTTCCACATTTTCACAGCAAATTCGTTTCGAGGGAGGCACGAGAGAGAGAGACAGCGAGAGATATGGTGAAACAAATGGAGGTGGTGGTGGTGGTGGGGGGGGAGGTTAACACAAGAGAGAGGGGAGACTGAAATGTTAAGGGGCATGCAGGAAAGGAACACTGAAGAGAGACAGAGAGAAAGAGAGAGAGAGACAGAGAGGGGTTGGAGGGTGGAGAACACATCTGCACAGTGACCTTTTTCTGATCCAATCTCGCTGATGAATCCTAATGAAGGATTTAATAAAATCACAGTTTACAATCTGTCTCTGCATCAAAGCGTGCAATCCAATTCAAAACACTGGGCCCATCTACATTTCCAATATTGTTGCAAACCCATCAACCCCAGCGACCATCACCCTCAAAAAAGTAGGCATGTGTGTGCGTGTGCGTGTGTGAGTGAGTGATGGAGAGAGAGATAAATTGGCGAAGCAAGAGAGGGAGCGGCTGGCCTATTTGTTCCAGCTGTAGCCTAATGTCACAACTCGTCATATTCATTTGGGCCACTAATGAGACTGAAGTCAACAAGGTGCAACATGCAGTAGTGGAGCAGGTTGTTGTGATCCTGTGAACAAACAAACAAGGTGGGGGGGGGGGGGGGGGGGGGGGGGCGAAGGAGAAGTGAAAAAGAGGCACAGATGGACAAAAGTGTTTCAATAAGAGGGGAATTAAATAAACTGGGGAATTAAATGCTAAATACAATATATATGTAGAGTTACTGAATTTTCACACACCATCCATTTGAACTCACATATGTAAATACTGGTAAGTGAACTAATCAAGTAGCTAATAAGATAGTGGAGTAAAACAAATAAATTAATGAGTGAAAAGACGAGTGCAAGAAGAAAAAGAGAGTGCAAGGGTGCATTGGTTTGAGCCACTGTTACAGTTAAAAGAAATTCAACAACAGGGACATCTGCTGGCCAAAGAGTTACATTGTTACACTTCCATATTGCAACACAAACCGGTGGTTGGAAATGTGGGAATGTGAGACAACAATGTAACAATGCTATTAACCATTTTTGTATTGTAATAAAACCAAATAACAACCAAAAGGTTTTTCAACTTTAGAGAAAACAAATATCTCCAAAAAACATTTATCCATATCTTAAATAGATTTCCTCTTGTCTCTCAGGCAGGGTGATATCATTTGATTTATGAAAATACGAAGCCCATTCATTTATACATTTTATGTCTTATCAACATTAATCATTTACAATAGAGAATTGTACAACTGCTTGCAACAATGTATACTACTAGTACAGTATTTAAGCGTTTTGCAGTAAAGCAAAAAGGAAATCAGGCTTCAGGGGGTCTTTTAAACCCTTCCTGCACACAATGTGATATTTATAGTTGAATGATATTGAAACCTGACTATGGCTGTTACTAATACTAAGAAATTGTGTCCATTGGGTCAAACGATGATTTCACATTGTTTCAATAAAGAGTCCCTGAAAACTGATTCATGTACAATCAGGCACAATTTGTGATGTCAGACGAAGACCGAACCAATCATCAATCAATATGCACACATACCAAGTTTATCACAAAAGGGAAGTGGTGGGGTGAGCATAGGGGAAGTAAGACGTTCATAAATCCCAACACTGTGTGTGTGTGTGTGTGTGTGTGTGTGTGTGTGTGTGTGTGTGTGTGTGTGTGTGCGTGTGTGTGTGTATGTGTGTGTGTGTGTGTGGAAGGGAATCCATTCCATGCAGTCTACAATGTGTATAGATCAGAGGTGCCTCGATGGAATAGGTGCATTGATTGGATATGAAATCTAATGTGTGACTCCTACCTCCATCGAAGCGGCCATAATTTCTCTCTGATTATTCTTTGGATTGCAATTACTTAGACCCGCATCGACACCAGGGCTTAATGAGACTGTTTGTGCCAGAATTGCAATCCACATGAACCCCACCATGAACATGTAAAGGTTTAATGTGGATGTTTAGGTGCAAGATGTAAAGGTTTAATGTGGATGTTTAGGTGCACATATGCACACACATGGGAATATGTGTGTGTGTGTGTGTGTGTGTGTGTGTGTGTGTGTGTGTGTGTGTGTGTGTGTGTGTGTGTGTGTGTGTGTCTCCAGAAGGCCTGGGATCAGAGTGGGGTATGCCAGCTGTGCTACAAATCAGAGCCCATTTACTGGTGACAGAGTCATTAAACCCTGCTCATCTCATGAAGCACAATGTGCATGGTCAAATGCCATTCACTCCCTTCACATTCATAACTCAGTCCGCTGGGCACACCCACCCACACACCCACCTACCCATAAACATGTTCACACACACACACACACACACACACACGATCACACATGCATGTAAGGTCTCTCACTAAGCCAAACTGAGCATGTCAATTGAACTGAGTAACTGAGTGTAGAAGGGGTGGTTTCCCTGCTTATGGGGGATGATTGTATCTGTGTGTGTATGTATGTATGTATGTATGTATGTATGTATGTATGTATGTATGTATGTATGTATGTATGTATGTATGTATGTATGTATGTATGTATGTATGTGTGTGTGTGTGTGTGTGTGTGTGTGTGTGTGTGTGTGTGTGTGTGTGTGTGTGTGTGTGTGTGTGTGTGTGTGTGTGTGTGTGTGTGTGTTGATTGATGATGCATTATAAGTAATAACTACAGTCTTTACAACAATGAATATTTGCTAAAAGCAGACGGGTAGTAAACACCATCAAACCTTGGGCAAGAGGGGACTTTTACGATAAGTGCACCACCTCACACATGGCATGGTCTTATTTTTCATCTCACTTTCTGATTCTGTGTTGCGCACACACACACACACACACATGCACACACACACACAAGCACACACACACACACACACACACACACAAGTGTGATTTTAAAGAAGAAGTAGCAGAAAGAACCTTGTACCATTTACGGAAATAGTCAGTTGTTATGTGAAAGGCGTTTATGATTAGGTCTGTTCGTTGTAGAGTAAAGGTAAACTGTCCATAAACAAAGGCATGAGCTATGCGCAGTGTGATTACTGGTAACAAGGAGAACATGCACACGCACACACACACACACACACACACGTGAGGATCCATGTAAGGCATCATACCTTTCTCAGAGAACTCACTGTCCTCCATGGCCTGAGGGTTGCGTGGGTGTGGGCATAACTGACGCAGATGACCCTTTGACCTTGAGATGGCAAACCACGCTACACATCAGCTTGTTTCTGTAGAGGACAAACACGGAATAAGGACATGCCAACATTATGTTTATTTTGGCTGTTGTTTACAGTATACTAAAAACAATATGAATTGTTTATTATCCTCGCCATTCTCCAGTAAATGACAGTAATATGTGTAACGTAAGTGCTACAGCAGGCTGGTTTACCATTCAAAACTTGCAAACCTACAAATATAGTACCAAGGCCAAAAAAGGTAAACAAATACAAAAAGACTTCCCTTTTCTAAATCCACGTTATATAATCCAACTTTTTTTAAATTCAAACTTAAACAAGTTTAACGTGGTTGTTTAACTTACTCCTCTATCAGCGTTCTCTTAACTTCCAACATAACTGAGTGTTCCATTACTAGGCGATGACAGGACCAACTGAAAGAAAGGAGAAAGTTCCTCTTTTCTAAAAGAGTGTTGTTTCTACTTCATTCATGGAGGGAGAGCAGAGTCACAATGCTATCCATTCAGGGCTGAGAGGGGAAGCAAAACATGGCTAGGGGCTTTAACATGAGTCCTGACACAGTAACATTTTGGAAACATTACCCAATCATTCGCTCAAATCTTTCAGATTTATAAAAAGACGACAAGGTACTTCCGCAATTGTTAAATATTGGTGTAAAGAAAATTACGAAAAATGACGTCTAGCTTTTTTAATAGCCAATCTTTTAAGCAGATACACACATGTGAAATCAAGAAAAGAATTGGACCCGTGGGAATGTGGGCTAACTGAATGAAAAGCTAAAAGTTCAAAGTAACTTCCTAATTCCTCTTTCTAAATGATATGCCTCGGGCAGTTGCATATGTCCCAAAGACAGTTTGTATTTCTGTGTCTTGTGACTACAACAGAGTATCTTCTCAGTAACAGGTTTGGTGTATGAGTTGACCATACCAAAAGCAGAGTTGTGAAAATAAATAAATGGAAAATACGTAGTCCAAGGGAATGGTGTTTCAAAGAGCCTGGGAAATACTTAGGACCTGGTAGGATATTCTGGGGGAGAAAAAGATAATGTATAAACAAAGAAAAGTGCTGAAGAATAGAGGAACTAAAAGTTTAGAGCTGCAGTGGAAGTTGGACAGAAAACGGTTGAATAAAGTTGTCTCACCTGTATGTGCTGTCTCTTGAATGTTGTTGGACAAGGGGAAAGTTGAAGAGACGTAGTTGCAGTGATTTCCCTAAACAAACAAATGTAGGAGAGCACCTGCAATTTCAGTGTGTATAGCAAAACTCATATCCCTCCACAATATCCAAATGTTACAATTTGAATATGAAAAGGGGTCTAATTTGGTTGTTCACTATTAGCTTTTGCCATGTGAAAGTGCAAAAGCATATTCATAGATAGGACTATCAGATAGCACAGTTCTACCGGTATTTGTGGAAGTTATCATACACAACATGTGGATTAAATGAGCATGACTAAAAGTAAGATTTAAAGACCCTAGATCTGTAGACCTAGGCCTACAGAAAGACTTGACTTCCCATGACGTGGGAAGGCAGTAGGAAATGCCTGCCCCCTTGTGACCAAAAGGCACTAATGCATCCATACGCCAGAAAGGAGAAGTGAAAAGAAATCAGGATAAACTACTTTAAAATGAGAAGTTAGCCTTGCTGTGCTAAAACTGTGCTTGCTGAATAAAAAGCGGATGTGAGCCAGTCAATTAGCCTCGCAGGGACCTAACAATGTGTAAGCTTTATGTCGCATCGGATACTTACTGATTATATTGTGCAGTTGATTAATTCATAACCTAACCATTCAAAACTAGGATGGATACCAGGTATACATTTTTTTATAATAATAATAAAGCAAATGCACGGGTTGGTTTTAATGTAATAATGAATTTGTCGTCAGAAATACTATTGCCCTAGCCCCATTGTCCGGGGCTCCTTGCTAGATTGACAATTCACCAGTAAATTAATTGTGCATATTGCAAATGAAACGTTATGAACCAGTCATTCAGATAAATAAATAGAAGTCGGGTTGCATTAGTAACTTTCTCTGCACCTGTTAGACTCGTCCGCCAATCACACGACTACGTTTGTGTGATCCAAGATGGCGACCCCCTGCTCTTCGGATCGTGCACCGTCGTAATTGTAACAAAATAAGACTGTTTAAAGGAGTGCGAACTTATGGGACGGTGTCGCCAGTACCGCACGGGAGCGAACACTCCCATGTTTCATTCGTCTACTTAGTGCTCGACGTCGGCCTGACGGACTTGGGTGTTATTGAAGTATGGCTACCGAGAACCGAATCAGTTTCTGGAGGAGAAACGTGAAGGTTCCCGGAAGGTAAGGTTCGTGGCTGCCTGTTGTCGACCGAATGTAACTCTGGCTATAATCCGCCGGGCTATGGGCGGTGCGGACGCAGGCTATCGTGGGAGAAGTGGCTGCTTTGCCTAGCGCCACGGGGGGCTTCGCGGAACTTGGCCGCCGCGGTTGCCTTCGGTCGCCGTGTTCATTTGGTAGACGGCTAGCCGGAGACGCCTTGGTGTACAAGCGTACGGGAGAGCTCGGACAGAAGAGCCGGGGCTGCGAGGTCCGTCGTTCACCTGATGTCTTCGCCTCAGACCAGCGAATCGTTCATGCTCCCCGGCTAATGCTATTGTTACCTTGACAACAACTCGTATGACAGACATTCTGTGTGTGTATACGCATCATTTGATCAAGTGGATCCGCATAGTTTATTTGCTTTTTTTTTTAGTTGGGTGTCATGGGATGTTAGATCAAGGCCTACACTGAGTCTGAGGTGGTAAGGGTTGCCAGTACTTGCCCAACAATAACGTTAACCCAATGCAACATTGTCTCAAGTTGCTTACTGTGACCTTCCCCTCACACGTTGCTGTGTGATGCTGCTGCTCTTAGTCACATTGGCACCGGATAAAACAACCATTTCGTTACCAAACAAGGAACCGGAAGATTCTACATGAGTGCTTCGTGTTATTGTGTGTGTCTGAGTCGATTTTAAATTGTAAGTTACTCCTTTCCTAGCAGTAGAGCGCTTGAGGTGGGGTGTGTGTGTGGGGGGTGGGGGGATGACCCAGCAAGCTGTCTGTTCAGGGTAATCTGAGAAGACACAATCTCTAAGGAGAGGGCGGTGTCCCTTTGTCACACACACACACACACACACACACACACACACACACACACACACACACACACACACACACACACACACACACACACACACACACACACACACACACACACACACACACACACACACATCTTTCCAAATGGCGGTGGGTGGAAGCAGGGGAGCAAAACACAACATACGGTGAAGCCTATGTTTTGAACAGGAAAGCCAACTAGCTTGCTCAAACTGCTTGTCCTTGAGCTGCTCCTGATAAAACAAGATTAAGCCTGGTAAACAGAGCACTCTGAGCCAGATAGTAAACAGACCCAGTTCTGGCAGAGCAAACTCTCTTGGCTTGCTCAAGGAATACATTGATGTTGAATCTATGTATTTTAACCCACGGTTTACAGGTTTTATAATACATCTTATAGGCTTGCCCGGGTTTGCCAGAACTTACTTGAAAGATTCAGAATAAAAGATTTTAACTTCAGGTGAAAATATGTCTATGTCTGTACCTCAATAGCGGTTAGCTTTTTAATTTAGTTATTTATTAATTTGGCAGCTGGTTTCATCCAAACCGAATTACAGGGAATTAATTTATGTAATTAAAGAGCAAGCGGAGGGTCTGTATTTGTCTTGCTTATGGATGCCTACAGGTGAGCTGTACAGATCACAGAACCCTTTGGCTGGGAATCGAACCCCTACACTATTCTGTTGAAGCGCTGCCTTTGGTTTCCCTGTAGCTTTCGCTTGAAAACCACATCTGCTCTGACTAAACCAAGCATTTAGTCAAACTACTTTGACCTCACTTCTATGCGATGCACCGTTATTGGACATCTAAATGTAATTTGGCAACTCTGCAACGTGAATAAATAGTCACGCGTTAACTTTTCTATAAAACAGTTTGACATTAATAGACTGTTTAAGGACACATTGCCCTTATCGATACAACCAGGATAATCCTGGACGCATAAATGTTGCAGGGCTGTGGGCTGTGGGCTGCATGGGGGTCGGGAACATTTGGACCGGAGGCAAAGTGCTAAGAATCTGGCGGCTAACTGATGAACAGAATGCGCTCGGCGGGGTGGAAGTGAGCGTTAGTCCGAGCCATGCAAGCTGTTCGCCGGTTCTCGTTTGGTTAGACAGCATCAGTTATGTTAGTTCTCATTCGGAGTGCACTCAAAGGTGAAGGAGTGAGAAAGTGATACAAGCAGCGCTGGGCAAATGTAGGCTGGCCGGAGTCATGTCGTTATTCACGAAAGCCCGCGATATCTTAGTCCCCTAATGGCCTTCCAAAGACACCAGTCACAGACTTGGAAAGTATGTTCTTTGATTGTGTGTCGCAGTATTGACGGGACACCGTGTCTCGTCTCCTCCAGTATACAGCCAGTTTATGGAGCGCAGCATCCACCTCTCGACCCCCGACTGCGGCGCACGTAAGTGCCGTGCACGACTCGTCTGCATGGCGTCATGTGTCATCCACGTGGAGATTCATCTTTTCGGTTTTTGTATGGCCAACATTGCTGTGACTATATGAGAGTGTGTTTTGCCTTTTGGGTTGCATTGTGGACGTGCAAGTGAATGTGTTTTTAATTTCTTGATTTATTCTATTTCTGTATGCATTTGTTTTGTGCACGGTGCCCTTTGTCATGTGCAGGGTTATTCTTTTTCCTACATTTTTGTTCTTCATTCTGTTATTCCACTAATTAAATTACCACAATGAAATGAATTGGTTGCTTGATGGAAGAGTACACCAACATCCTTATCGAAATCCTTCCTGCCTGTCAGATTGTTGTAGGTGTAGTTTTTTTAAAAACACATTGTCTGGCACACCTTTTTAAATTCTCATGACGCACCACTTTTGAATCCGTCTGACATTATGGCTTTTCAGGTTCCCCAAAGAAGCCTCGAAGCCCAACTTTAACAATCCGAAGTCCAAGAAGCCCTCTAGTTTCCACGAGTTTGCCCGTAGCACCAACGATGCCTGGGATATTGATGATGATGAGCAGGACGAGGACTTCCTTGCTGCGCATGCTCATCAGCCGCCACTGCCCCCAAGCCTGCGCTCCTCCCCACCGCTCCAGCAGGTGACTCGGGGCCTCTGATAGGTCTACACTCTGCTGGTTCACATGGAGCCTAAGCAACACCGCAATACAAAAGGATTCACTACCAATAAAGCTGGCCGTGTAAAATTGGTTAAAAGTTTAGTATTGGTTTGTCTAATAGTAGTATTAGGGATGTGGATATAATGACCAAGTATGTGTGTGTTCTTTACTGACCTGGATAGAAGTCAGAACAACTTATTATAGGCATTTCTTTATTACTGTTGTCAGTAACACAACTTGTAATGTTGTCTTGTAATAATGTTAGCTACACTGTGTCACCCAGATCCACAAAGAAAAAATCGAATAAAGTCTCTCTGCTTCTTTCACCTTTTTACAGTACCCAGGGCAGTCCCTTCACCAGGCTGACAGGCAGACAGCAAACAGACTGACTCCTCCTGGGGCAGGAGGTCCTAATCTCCAAGAAGAACAGGAGCCAGACTGCGAGGAAGAGGAGCAGCGGGAAGAAGAGGAAGAGTGCGGACAGATCAACGGCAGGGTGGTCAAGTCCAGCAGTGATGCCCACCTCAGCGTTTCCTCAGGTACTTATGTGGAGATCTTTACTACGCTCGCTGCTTCACTACTTATGAACCGGCTGATCTCAGGCCTCATCCCGGGGAGGGAGGGATCTGACCCAATCACACCGGCTTCGATAACTTTTGTGTTTTGTCCTCTGGTTTCCTTGCTGGTCCTCGCCCGCCTAGTTAGTTCCCCGCTGCGCAAGCAGAAGTCTCTCCCGACGCGCCCCATAATCCCGCTGATCGCACGCATCTCGGACCAGAATGCCTCTGGAGCGCCGCCCATGACGGTGCGAGAGAAGAGTCGGCAGGACAAGTTCAGACAGCTGCTGGCCAGCCCCAACACCGACCTGGGTAGGAGACGCCATCGCCAAGCACACTTTATGGGTGTATTTACATATATCTGATGTACATCATTGTGTGTATCTGCAGGTTTTTCTGTATTTCTTTCACATGTATATTCCTATATCTTCCTATGTTTATGTACATTTTGTTTGCTACTCTATTTTTATCATTTGTTTTCTAATGTAGGGTGCATCAATTGTGACGAGCAATTTACTTTGGGATTGATGCTTGCGTTTGCTCAAGGTGGGAAGTCAGGGGTGGGAAAGGTTTCAACAAATCCTTCTGTATGTTTGAGTTAGTGGGAAGTTTGTAGTCGGGGGGAAAAACCCCAAACATGGATAACCTTGTCTAAAGCGACTGTTGACATTACGAATAACAAATATGTATATATATATATATATATATATATATATATGTTGATTGATGTAGTTCAGGGTTTTTCAAAGTGTGAAACAGTGGGCCTTTTTTAACACTGAGTCATTAAGTCATGTTTTAAACATGACTTATTTTAACAATTTAACGACTTAAACAACAACTTATTTCCTGCTGGTGCTATGGCCTGCATGACTATTAAGCATTTAAAGTATGCACACGCAAGGCAGGAAATGGGATATGGCATACTGTTCACACACAGAACCACCTACACACCACACCCACAGACATCTCTGCAACACAGTATTGCGATACTTCCTAACTTACTAATCACGATGCTGTGCTTCCAGAGGAGCTGCGGAAGAGCAGCTGGTCAGGCATCCCAAGAGAAGTCCGACCAATCACGTGGAGGCTTCTCTCTGTGAGTCTCCTGAAGTCACATGGTGCAACATAGGAAACGTTCTTTTCTTTGAGGCCTGGCGGGAGCAAAGTGTGCTTCTCAGAGCTACTGAGTCGTCTTGGCCTGATGCTTTTGGGTGCTCTGTTTCAACAAGCTTCCTGGTTAATTGAATGTGCTTGGTTCTAATCATTTGCAGGGCTACCTTCCTGCCAACATGGAGCGCAGAGATCTGGTGCTGAAGAGGAAAAGAGACGAGTATTTTGGCTTCATAGAACAGTATTACCACTCCAGAACAGATGAGCACTACAAAGACACATACAGACAGGTGATATTTCCGTGAATCAAACCACTCAATCTCAGTCTTGCAACCCAGTTACCCCATTATAACACACAATTGGCTATTGTATGTGTGCTTCATAAACAAATGGTCTTAGTCTAATGTTAAATGTATTTAAAAAATCTTTCTCCTGGTCAGATCCACATTGACATTCCCAGAACCAACCCTCTGATCCCGCTGTTCCAGCAGCCGACAGTGCAAGAGGTGAGAGGTCATTCATACAGCAGCCACAAGCTGTACGCTGTTCATAATCGTCCTGCTGTTTGAATCAACGTTAGAACCATGTTGGGCTAGGGTGTTTTATGATTGAGCTCATTTGGGCACAAAGCATATATCACAGTCACCGTTACGTCTTATTGAAAGCACTGGTTACTTTTCAACACAACCAAAGGTGATACTGAAGGCTATTTAGCGTACGCTCTGATAAACTAGATACCAATATTCCCATACTTATTCCTCAAAGTAGCATAGCTTAATGTGAAAATGTGTTTGATTTCTTTGTGCCGCAGGTGTTTGAGCGCATCTTGTTTATTTGGGCGATCCGCCACCCCGCCAGTGGCTACGTCCAGGGGATCAACGACCTGGTCACACCCTTCTTCGTAGTTTTCCTTTCTGAATTTGTGGGTAAGTCATCCTCTTGCAAAAGCCTGTGTCTCGTGCTCTTATACAGCGTCCCCAAAATGACTCGTTGTGGTTTTTATGAACAAATGTGTTATGATCCTGTTTTCTTCATTCTGTTTGATTTATATTATTCTGTGGTCTTGCATCTTTTTTAACTTTCATCGTTAGTTTTAGGCTGGTGCTGTATGCATATCTAAATTCAGAATCAAAGCGAAAACGTTCAGTGGTGTCTTTTTAATCTGGTGAAATGCTGGAACAACTCTGTGTGGGTCGAGACTCATGGTGCCATGCTCAACTTGTGCTCTGGTAGAAGAGGATGTGGAGAACTTTGAGATGGCCGGCCTTCCTCTGGAAACACAGAGGAACATTGAAGCAGACAGCTTCTGGTGTATGAGCAAGCTGCTGGATGGAATACAGGTTGGTACACACAAGCCCAATGCATGTAAATGAACTAACGCTTTATTGTCAACTTAACCGGACCCATCCTATTTCTGCCTTGTTTCGGTCTTGAAACAAATTCAAGGACAACTACACATTTGCTCAGCCCGGTATCCAAAACAAAGTGAAGGCCCTGGAGGAGCTGGTCAGCAGGATAGACAGTAAGCTGGCTCCTCAAAGTTGTCAACATAGGAGTTTACTGCTTTGCACAGATGGATCACTGGATAAAGGCCTTCTGAACTGAACCTCAATGGTGTGTGTGTGTGTGTGTGTGGTCCCTTCCCCAGTGGACATCCATGGTCATCTGAAGAGATACGAGGTGGAGTATCTGCAGTTTGCTTTCCGCTGGATGAACAATCTGCTAATGAGAGAACTGCCACTTCGCTGCACCATACGTGTCTGGGACACCTACCAGGTAGAGGACAATGGCCACATTTGGACGGACTTAGCACATGGTTTAACCTCTTCATCCCAAAATGACCCATATCCGGGTAAAGCCCCTCCCCCCAAATGCAAAGATGTTTTAAGACATTTAAACACATGAGAAAGTCATGTGAGACACCCCTAGAAAGATTAGCGTCTCAACTTTTAGTCTACCATAACCCTTGTTGGCTACATGAAAGACAATTCCAACCCCAAACAAAATAAGAAGCATGTAACTGTGCACATGCACAGCAAAAGCGAACACGCAAAAAGATTTGATCTACATAAACTGTATATCAAATGAAAGCTGAGACTCCACTGATTCTAAAATCACATCACTCTGACTAAAACTCGCCGAACTAGAGGCAAAAACCAATCAAGAACAAACTTTGCTTTTTCTTTTTACATCCAAAAATGATGTCTTACCTTTGTTGTTTTTTTCATCGTCGTTGTGTTTGATCACATAAAACCACCATCAACAGATAATCCAGTGTCTGGGCACCATTTTGCAGCTAAACATGGTGTTTACAATCAATGTATAGTAGCTAAGAGCACGTTTCAGATGAAATAGGCAAATTGCCTTCAATCAGAACACATGTTCTTCGTCGCTATCTGGTGGCCGTACGGTGCGATTGTTTGGCTTGGTGTCATTCAATTCTACTCGCCCTGACCTTTCAATAGAGGGGTCAAGTGTCAAAATTGCACATTGGGTTCTCAAGATATCTACCTGTTTATATTGTCAAATTTCCATTTGATTTATTTGGAGATTTCGCCTAACCCTTCCTCTACTAAAACCTCTATCTTTGCTCTACTTCACTTTATTGGCGTCAAATGTTGACCCAGGTACTCATCAGATGTTGTGCTATGGCCCTATAGTATTATAGGGCTACAAACTGATAATGCACTAGGTGGTATTCAATCTCAAACATGACATTTAGTTCAGGCAGAAATAAAATCTTCTGCTTATGCTGTGCTCTAGCTTTATTCACTCTAACCAAGAAGTATCCACAGATTATTTCACTTGCACAACAATCTCACATTTACATATTATAGCCCTTGCAGTTGTGGAGATATACTCTATTTACTTTGGGTATGTTATTTTCAGAAAAAACTCAGAAATAGGCCTAGTGATGACGAGGTAAGGCAATTTTGAAAAGCTGCGGAAATGTTTTTTGGTGGGGTTGCCTTGCTTTTTATACAGGCTTAGGTTTAGGGGGTGTGGTCAAAAGACTGTTAATGTGGTCATATAAATGCCTTAAAGAATGCCATAACGGTCTTCAGAAATACTCTTCTAGATTGAAAGAGGCTGCCTTTCAATTCAAAGGGTTTCAATCAAACAAAGCACCATCTGTTTTGCTTGTCCGAATGAGGGGAGGTTCTTTATGGGGATATTAATGTGTTGGAGAATAGGTTATGCTCCCTGTCAATCAACATTGTACAAGCGGGGATCTCTGGTGTCCGATCATAAACGGAGATAGAAATGTCCTTCATATAGTCGATGTTTTATGTCTACACTTTGGCCACTCACTGGATACAGGGAGCCACTGGCTCCATGTGATAAAATGGTACATTTTAAAACATTGCACAATCTATAGATTACATTTGGTCTGCCTGACTGATATGACTGGTGTGATTTATAACTCCCAGCTAGTGAACTGAGGACTTGTGCTTTTTAGATCAAGAAGCCATTTATTTAGCTTTTAATGCCGCTTGTGGGCACAATTCAGAGTATTTTGGGGGGCTCATGTAAAATGTTTTTGGTTTCTCAGGCGGAGGCTGAAGGCTTCTCACACTTCCACTTGTATGTGTGTGCTGCGTTCCTCATCGAGTGGCGTAAAGAGATCCTGTCCATGGTCGACTTTCAGGTAACGTACACATTGTTGTCCGACGCAAAGCCTCAAAGAATATGAGCTCGCTGAAGATTATTTAAAAGAATGATAAGGTGAGGCTGTGTATGCCACAATATGTTTCTGGTTTCATGGAGTCCCTCCATGGCTGCCCTCGGCATTGTTCTCTCATGTGTCATGGCATTGTTCTCTCATGTGTCATGGCATTGTTCACTCTTCACAGGGGCTTCTCATGCTACTTCAGAACCTTCCAACCATCCACTGGGGTAACGAGGAAGTGGGTCTACTTCTCGCTGAAGCCTACAGACTTAAGTATATGTTTGCAGATGCACCAAATCACTACAAGAGATAAGCCAGGGGCTTCAAAATGACCACAAACAGTAGTTTGATGGCTTCCCTTTAAATGAAACCCACTGTTTTGGAATGGACCTCTTCCGTGTTTGAAGCACTCCAGGTAAATTGTGTCTGATGGAAACTAGGTCAGCCAGACAGACATATCCACAGGGAAATAAACAATGTACAGTAAATACACTGTATTTGTAAATTAAGGGCGACTCCTCAAACTTCCGTCATGGTACTCCATTGTACAAAATATGTGTTTGAAAAGTTCAATTTGTGGGTATCGTGGGGTGTTCACAAAGGCTCTGTATAAGTGCATTAGTTCATCTCCAGTTTAAGGACAGTTTAGGTTTATGTCCACATAATGAGAAGTCTTCTTTGGTGATGAATGTAAACCAATGGAACTGGTTGATGTGCATATTGTTTTGCAGACTTTATACTCTTTGTCACTGGACAGTTACAGTATAGCTCCCCATTCATATGGAATCCCGTTTTACTCATATCCTATGAGGTCATGCAGCATTGATTGTTTTTACTAGTTATAGTAAAAATATAGTGTATATAATAGTTAATGTTTGAGACCATCCTTTTTATTAAAAAGATGGTGTCCAATGGAGTCTACAGATTATATTTTCTTCAAAAATTGTCTTAGTGATTGTTTTTACAAGGTAAAGGACAAAACACATGCTGTGTTTTTATTTTAATATCACACTGGCCGGTGAGGATAAAAATCCCAGAGATCTAGGCTTCTATTCCAGGTCAGAAGGCTAATTCTCAAGGCACTCAAACCCTCAGTCTTTTGGGACTGAAACGGTCAAACACTGGTCAGTAGTGAGCCTAACTCGGAGCCATGACCTTTCATCTTGCTTTTGTTATTTACTTTGTCCATAATAAGACCATAAGAAAATAGTTGTGTGGATATTAAATATGGCCACCTCTATATCTGGCCTTAATTATTCTGTTGTATTTCAGGCTCCCTTGGTGCAGTTTAAGTTACCAAATATGGTATAGCACTCCTTTTGGGCTCTGACGTGCAGATGTTCACTCCACAATAGTATGTTGCATTTGTAACATGCTGATGCCTTTCATAGTGACCTTTTGTAACATACTGTTGTCACTTTGTTGAAGTGATACTCCAGAGATGTTCCTCTTTCTGGTGATGTAGTTAATCAACATCACTGATTAGTTCAAACACATAATACATTTGATTAAATACAGTTTTATCAAATATTCCATTTGAAAAAGTGTTGCATTTGCTACAATTGCCTTGGTACTAGCTATTAGTAAGTTCATTTTAAGTTTCCATTCCAAGATAACTGGAGTATCGTAGAGAAATGATCTATAAAAAATGTAATTATTGTAATGGGCCGGTAGAGAATCCATTTTGGAGTATCACTCAAATCTGTTTCTACTTGGTTTGTTCTAGTACCTATAACTGTGACTGCCTAGTCGTCTGATCCAGGTTCATTTGTGTCCGGGATCATTGCGATTATTTATTGTCTGTTTTTGTTTTCTTTATGGAATGTGAATACATGTGATACTACTTTAGTCATAACCAGGATAACTATTCTGCACAATGTGAGAAAGAAGACAATCATTTAACATGGTACTTACTTGTGTTTTTTTTTTCCAAATATAAATGAACAGCTTTGTAGCAAATATGTAACTTGATGAGAATGTAGTTAATTCTAATTAGAAATGCACAAGATATGGTTGAACAACAATTCTAGTAGTCAACAGTATTGAGTTAATATTGTTGTAAAACATACTGCAATGTTGCAAATGGTGTTTATACCACAGCATTGCAATTGTTTTAAGAAAACTTGAATGCTATGCTATTTGGCAGCTACAATTACAGCCCTTACCAGGGGTTTTGGAAAAGAGAAAGCATGTTACAAAATCCAGATGTTTCAATGAACTTGTTTGTTGCAAAAAAATTCCCTGATATCAAGCATGATGTGTGGCAATGAAGAAGTGTATCAGATACTGAGGCTACACGTTGATTTCTCAGAATTTGCAGGGATTCAACCAATGACAAAACAAACGTTGGACTCTAATATAATTATATCATACTTTTTTTCACACAAATGGTCAGAATTGTCTGGTTATATAAATGCATCTAAATTTAATTTACAGACTGCAAAGTATGGAATTTGTCATTTAGTGTTCGCTTATATTATAAATTGCTTGTTCTGCAAACCTGTTACATTCATATAAACATTTTTATTTTTTTTAATTAAAGTTGTCTTTCTCCTGGTGTTTTTCTTCTACTTTGCCTTGACTGAGAAATACTTTAATTGTATGTACTTTACTTTAATTAAAATGTATTTTAAGCTACTTCCCTTCCCTTTCCCATTGCTTGTAAAGAAAAGTATGCAGAGGAGAAACTTGATATTTTAATTTGTCAAATATTTGACACCATTAGTGGTTCTCATGCTTAAGGGTTTCTCTAACAATTGCCAATTCTTTATGCCAATACAATTTTCTCGTTAGATTGGTTCTGCATTAGCTGTTGGTTTCCTGCCTTAAATAATGAAATTCTTGCAGTAATCATGTGTCCATTATTATTTTGCTTTGAATTAAACTTGCTTTTCTTGTTATTTCAATGATCTATGATTTGTGTGTTGGAAGTTAGTGTTAGGCTATATATTTACTTATGTATATGTATTCACATACACACAGAAGAGATATTGACACATATAGCTATAATCTATTACAGATGAAATAAAGTTATTTGGAAATCTTTTTAATCCAAATAGGAAAATTGACTTCAGAATGTATTATTGATCATATTTGAATGATCCAATGAATTAAAATCAAGCATAACAAATCCTCCAAAGCACGTAGTTGTTTCCCTACTCGTCATATCGCCGGCAGCAACATCCTGGTATTTAAACGGAAGGTGGGAATTACGTAGCTGATGACGTCGGCGGAAGTAACATCATGTCTTCATTGCGAATATAAACTTTAGTCCCATTCTGGTGTTGCTTCGCGTCCATGTCAAAGTAGGATGTCATCATGACGCTAAAAGTGTACTAGAGTCACTTTTGAGCTCACTTTATTGGTACGCCATCTATCTAAGCGATTGCATTGCCAAGGTATGTTGTTTGTTGAAAGAGACGCATCTATGTCCTTATGCTAACAGCAGGCTAACATTAGCAAACGTGAGCAAAGCTCCTGCGTTTACTTTAATGTAGTAGTGCAACGCCACTAAGCAGCTTTCTTACTACGATTTAGTTGATGGCTATTTCTTTATTGTTCAGCACTAACTTGCTGTAAAAACAACAATAATAATGATGATGTCACTGTAGCTTAATGGAGGAACATAGCCGAATTTGCTTTGATTTCATGTTATAGCGTCGCTATTGATTGTGCTATCAATCAGCCTAGCCCCTGGTCAATGAGTTAAATGTATCAAAATATGAATGACACGTAAAATTGTTTTGTGGCTCTCGTGTGTATTAACTCCAACAATGCATAATGGTGGGATAAACAAATGAATCATGTTTTCTTCTTTATAGCATCAGGGACGCTGGGTGCAGGAGCATGGATGGAGTCCCTTGCCGTTGGAACCCTACAAGAGCACAAGAGTCTTTCAACCGCTGCCGGCCCACCACAGGCACTCTCTCCAGGCTGGCCAAATTGGTAGCACATGCGGAACAAAAACAGGACAGTCACACTCGTAAGCAGCACCTTGCATGCCACTCCTTCTGTTGTCCAGAATGCGGCCAGGAATTCCCTAACATGACAGAACATTTGCTACATCAAGAGTTAAAACATGCGTTACCCAAGCCTCACAAATGTCTGTCCTGTGGAAAGGAGTTCTCCCTTTTATCATCCTTACAGTTGCACAGGTGTGCTACTTCTCCTGCTGAACTGGATTTGGCTTGTGTAGGTGGAGCCTCTGATCCTGACAGTCCCCAAGACAAGTCGCCTGGCCACCAACCCAGCTTCATTGACAGTATCCCATACGCTTGTGCCCCATGCGGCAGAGGCTTCAGCCAGAAGCAGGCTCTTCTCCAGCATCAGCAGGCTGGTTGTAGTGAACCATCCCTATTGGCTGGGAATGGTGCCAGCAGCCCTCCCGCCGACTCGCCCCAATCGGTTTCTGAGGCTGGCTCAAGCCGGTCTGATTACTCAGCGGCTCCAGTAAATCGCTCACATGTCAAATGTTTATTCTGTCCTAGAACCTTCCGCACAGGAGCAGGACTTCACTGCCATATGCGGCAATGCCATGCAGCGGAGCTTTCAGCTTCTGGACGAGGCACGGTGGTACGGTGCAGCCCCAGGAAGTTGCCGAAGCTGCTGGGCTGCCGCTCTTGTGAGATGGTTTTCAAGAGTACAGCCATGCTGTACTTGCACAGGAAGGAGACACACAGCAGGGAGACGGCCCTAAGGAGCGAGCAAATTCCGGTCGTTCCCAAACGTCGGAAGCAGGAGACGTATCCATGTCAGGTCTGCGGCAGAGTCTTCCTGCATCATCTGTCTCTTATGACCCATTCCAAACAGCACGCAGCCGCTCATGTCCCCACTGGCCTGAAGCAGGGCCACTCGGCAGAGCCCCATGCCAGACACTCCAAATACACTGAAAGGCAACTGAAAAATCTCCACAACGCGCTGCTGAGTAAAGGAATGGCCGATGTTGGTCCCAAAAAATCTGGAAGGAAAATGGAGACATTGGATGAGGAGACGGATCTGAGGAGCTCCAGGAAAGTGATTAAGGTGGAGGAGGTGGACAGTGACTTCCCATGTCCCTCATGTGCCAAGGTTTTTTCCCTCCAGTCAGAGCTTAGAAACCACGTAGAGCTTCACCAGTCAACTGCACATTGGCGACAGTGCAGTGTTTGCCTTCAGGAAATGGACACCTCCAAAGGGTTGGGTCCTAAGAAGCGCAGGCTTTACCATTGTGTGCCCTGTCAGCAGACCTTCCCAGCGCTGGACACCTTTCTCGAACACTGTCAGGACCACCTACGGGTCAGGGTGGAGGAGGACAATATTGCTGAGGCTTTTGGTTTCCATAGCAACAAAAACTGATTAATTTTGAATACCATCATTGTCACTTTAGCGAGCCATGTTAACTTTAGAAAGCCACCAAAGTGAACTATTCCTCTTCGTTCAGTACCTGAATAGTCAGTCCACTGTTAGTATCAGGTTTATTGGTTGAATGTATTATCAATAGATGCCAATGGCTAGTTTGGTTTAACAATTTAATGGTGTGTCAGGCAGGTTTGTTCCATTCTCTGTATGAGTATCGCTTGACCAAAAAAGGTCAAAACATTTTACACTGTATTTGTAAGGCTTTGATTTTCCAAGACTGTGCCTCCTTGGGATTTGATTAGAAGTCATTCAGATGGCCCTAAATTTGCCATGTAAAAATTATTGCATGAGAAATAGTTTGGAATTTGAATATTTGGTTAATAAAATCATACCGTTGTGACCTTGTTAAAGTAACAGATGTAGTTATTTTACTTTAGGTGGATTATTCGCGGTAAGCTCTCATGTCAAAAGAGAATTAAACTCGGACACTCCCACTGTTTGCAACTCCCATTAAATTCAATCAAATTAACATTTTGCGAAAACGTAATGAATTGATATGACAATTTACGATGTGTTTGGACACACATGGTCCTAGCAGATGGGTAATTAAATCCTGTAAGGAAGCCTTTTATGCTGACCTAGATATAGTGTTTTGGTTTGCACTATGCAAATGGTTACAGTAACAGGCATCCAGTTAATTGGTTCAGCTTGGTTAATGTTTTTGGGTAATTAACCAGTAGTGGCATTATGTTTACCTTCTACTGTAACAAACCGAAAAATCGAACAGATTAAAACATTTATTTTCTGGTCTTTTATAAATTGTTTTGTGGTCGTTTACAAATATTATTAAATAATTGTCTCGATAGTTTTCTTAACCATTATTGAGGAAAATGTCTTTATCTTTCTTTTAAAAATCTATTTATTGGCATTTTGTGAGTACGTAGCCCTCAAAATGAAAGGGCACGTTTAGGTTATAGCACGTTATGTGTTAACAACACATCTGATCTCTTGCCATGTGACTTGAATGTTGATAACCGCAAAAATAACATGCCATATAATGTGCCATATACACCTTGCATTAATTCAAAATGATGCACGTTAATGGACGAACATTTAATGAAAGCCAAGCATAATTCTCCTCCGTACCAGGAGGTGGCGCTGTGTTAAAATACTTGTTTAACAGCGTTGGCGCGGAAGCATGTTGGTCATCTCCGCATGCCGTCCCCCGATTCTTAAAACGAATAGCTGACGGAAACCACTGTTCGTATTAACTCATAAACAAAGGTAAAAAAAAATGAGCAAAGCGCACCCACCAGAGCTGAAGAAGTAAGTATTTTGATTTGTTTATGGACTGTATTGATCGAAGTTTGTACCTTAGTTGTGATAACTTTTACTACACTGAGACATCTCTTGCTACAGAGATGAATGAAGCTAGCTAATGCTAACCCCACCTGGCCTTGAAGAAACATGGATAAAACGATGTCGAATATTGAGTCGCACACTCCTCTAAAATGTATTTTATTCGTCTTAGGTTCATGGACAAGAAGCTTTCATGTGAGTACAAGATCCGAAACGTAGATTTGATGCTATCGCTGCCCCCTTGCAGCCCCCAGTGTTCGGTTATCAATAGCAGGAGTTAAGGGGTACACGGACTGTCTTAACAAAACTCTAAATTAAGGAATCTGGAAATAGAAAATTCAGGCAGATTAACGGTTTTATCCATAACATAATCAATGCTCTACCCTCTAAGCATGGTTGGCATAGATTAGGGTTTGACGATCGTCTCTATTTTCATCATGTCCAATCATGGTTTCTCAATATACGATCCGATCGCCAGGGGGCGGCGGGAGGATACATTGAATACCCTTTTTAAAGTATCTCATTGGTGCGACAATATCACAGCAGCATGTTACGTTTAACATTATCTTATCGTTAATATTACAATCCTAATCTTATCCATGACGCTAACTAACTCTTACGGAGCGCAGAGCTGAGCAGGCATATGTACAACGGAGATGCGTGGTCTCAGATCCATGGAAAAGAGACGGCAAACTGGCTTCACTCGTGCTGATTAACGGAGCTAATCGGGTGGACGTTCTGCTCCAACAGAAACGTCTCTAAATGCACAGCAGGGGCCGTGTCTAGAGATCTGGTATTACTCTGCAAACAGAGCGCACATAGACTCGATCTGAACGTAGCTCTTAGCCTCCTGCCTATTCACCGAACATCGAGTGGAAGATATCTAAAAAATAAACATTCACAACTCAACCACATGACTGAGTTTGTAGCTTGCTTTAATCCAAAATAGTCCAGGCAGGTAAACAGATTATTCGCAAATTCATTTTGAGACATGTTTGTCTGCAAAACACCGGATATTTTCATTTTTCAGCTTTGCCAACGCGCGCGTGCGCCGCGTCTGTTCAAGGTTGGTTTGCGTTTCGGCGCATGCGCACATTTAGCAAAGCTGGACATTAAAAAGATCCGGGGTTATGCAGTCAAACGCGTCTTAATAGTAATATTTGAAGGAGGCAGAGCGCTATTCAGACCGAGTCTATGTGCTCTCTGTTTAAATAATAAGTTCCGATATAAGTTAGTTAATATCCCATAGTTAATATTGTCGTAGGAAAAATCCATTGTCGATCATCCCTTAAATTGCCAATATACGATCTGATCGCAAATTGGCACACGCCTAGCATAGATGCATTCCCAACATGGAAAACTAGGCAATCAATTAATCACAAGTAAGTTAAACTTTTGAGACTTGGCTCAAAAATGTGAATTTGACAAATAATTACATTTCACCAGTTCAAAGTTAAATGGTTTTACGAATGGCATCAATTAAATGAATGGCATCATTTAATTAAACCCATGCCAATTTCTCCTATTTAACAAAAGTTTCGCCTGATGAGAGGCAGGATTTTGAGTACCATATTATAGTGGATAGAACCTCAATATTTTGTGACGGGCAAGTCCCAAGAATCTGGACAGCCGTCACACTTTGTCCTCTTGCGTCTCACAGTGAAGCTGAACGGAGGCCGACATGTACAAGGCATCCTGCGGGGGTTCGACCCCTTCATGAACCTGGTAATGGACGACTGCCTGGAGATGGGTCCAGGGGGCCTACAGAATGGCATCGGCATGGTGGTCAGTATCAGGACAGGGCTTCATTCCGAGGTGTACACAATGAAACCCTAGACTCATTCACGGGAGTGAATGAGTCTAGTGAATGAGTCTAATAAACAGAAACACTGTTTCTGTTTATTGTAGAATTGATCTATTTTATGAACATTGTTTTAGCTTGGCAGGAGGGCTTAATGTGTTTGGATATATGTAACAAAGGTCAAATACAAGTTACTTTTTGGAAATGTCATTGTTGGGTTGCAAATGCAAACGTGCACCATTTCTTATGGTAATTTTGAACCGTCTTGGATTACAAAAGGAAGTTTACCTAATATTTTAGGATTGACTCCTTGTTTCTGCAGGTGATCAGAGGAAACAGTATCATTATGTTGGAGGCATTGGAGCGAGTATGAGAACACTGGAATGCTGTCGTTGGAGAAAATAACCATTCCTGTTCCCCATTTTTTGTTTAATGCTTATTTTGTCTATATTCTTTGAAACACTTGTGATTTTGTTATCTTGCAAATAAAACAAAAATCTGTATTTGTTGTATCTTAATGGTTTAGTTCACTTGAATGCAGTAGCTGATCAAAGTTAATGTTTTTTAGCTGGAGCTCTGTCTGAAATATCTACATTTTGGATTAAAGAAGGTCATTTTATGTAAAACCTCACTATTTGCAGTCTTGTGTAGAGGATACTTCCTACTTACCATATTACTAGGATGTTCTTCATTGGGTATCATGATGGTAGTTTAAGTGTCTTGGACGACCCACAACTATGTATATACTACTACTACATACTTTATTTGAAGGCAAATCTTTGAAACATTGAAGTACTACAAATGCTGATAAGATTGTGAATAAAGGTAATGGAATTTTGAAGAAAAAAAGGAAGCATTGTTTACTGCAGCCCGGTTATTTGTTATTATTAATCACATAGTTCCTCTCCCAACATCCTCAAATCGAGCACTACGGTGTGGTGACGGGCTCTCGAGTCAGTGCAACACTTAACAAGTGTTAGGGGGCGCTAGCGGACTACGTGCGTTTCTTTCTGTGAGAAAGACTTTTACTTTGATAGTTTGCTAACGTCACGGTCTACGCGAAGGATGCCAGTTGAGCACACTCGTTTCTGTTTGACGGTATGTGGAAAGTAGGAATGTCGGAGGAGATAGGAAAGGCGCTGCAATCGGCGGTTGACCGGGTGAACCAGGCGGTGGCACGTCGGTCAAAGGTACACTTAAGAAGGGTCATTCCACACGCAAGTTATTATTAGTATTAATAGTATTCAGGTGAGTCGTGCTTCCCCAGCACGACTTGTTATGTAAGGCTGCTGCTAAACACAACCTTTGGAAGGAGACAGTCTTGTAACAGCGGTTGCACATCACCCATCGTATTGCAGGTCAACGCTTTTACATCTATTGGTTGGCGTGTGGATTGTGTGTTTCGGAAGCGAATGTATGCACGAATCGTAATACTAATGTTCGTGGTCCAATAAAGTTGGAAAATCACTTTGTAAACTTGCTGGATGTAGGATAAAAAAAAATAGTATTTATGTTCTTATGTGTTTTTTTAAACTAATAGGCCTATTTTTACCCCCCCCCCCCCCCCCCCATCTGAACAAAAAGTAAACTAAATAGCTTGTTCTGAAATTAAATATCACACAGGTAGACGTGATGGTCCGTCCGTGTACCCGATACATGAGTGGCTTCTACCGAATTCCCTGTCGACCTTTAACGGCACTCACTCACTTCCAAGTTCCAAAAGATGTCAGCTAGCACACTGCATGGTGTAATGTCTTCTCACCCATGCTCAATTTCACATCTCCTAACGTCCAAGTGTTATTTCATCAGGTGTTGCCGGCCCTACCACCCCGCCTAGTTGCGGTCAGCAAAACGAAGCCACCCGAGATGGTGATAGAAGCTTACAAACAAGGACAACGTAACTTTGGAGAAAACTATGTGAGCATTGAACACTTTTAGTCTCAGTCACTGCCAGATGCATGATCTAATGGATGGAATTCAAATCAGGTCATACCATACTGTACCTGTCTTCCCTGTAGTTATCAAACACGTGAATAAACCCTAACAGCAGCCTTTTGACTCTATGCCAGGTCAATGAACTTGTGGATAAAGCTTCAAATACAGAGGTTTGTATATAAATGTTATATAGGCCTATTGATTTTAATCTCATCACCTGTACTATAAAAAGTGCTCTAAACAGGGCTTCTTTTCCCCCTGCTACAGATTTTAGAATCTTGTCCAGAAATTAAGTGGCATTTTATTGGCCATTTACAGAAGAACAATGTCAACAAACTTTTAGGTGAGCACACACAAAAGTAAACCAAGCCCTGCGCAGGAATATGTGGGTACGGAAAATGGCAAGGGCTATGTTATTTTCTCGACACAATAAGGTGCCATGGCAGTGAAGTAAAGAGTAATAGATGGTATTCCTAAATGAATGCAATCATTGACGTCCACCAGGAGTTCCCAATCTCTTCATGGTGGAGACAGTGGACTCTGCGAAGCTGGCGGACAAGGTGAACAGCTCATGGCAGCGTGTCAGAGCAGCCAGCACACAGAGCTTACGGATTATGCTGCAGATCAACACTAGCGGAGAGCAGAGTCAGTCTTTCTACTTAATTTGAGTACCACAACAATCCCACTGCTTTATCTCTAAGATTAGACCCAAATGTGTTTTTTTTTTTTTTTATATGGTCTTAAAAACAACAACATTACCAACTGGCCTTTGTTGTCCAGGTAAACATGGGCTGCCCCCAGAGGAAACGGTGAACACGGTGAAGTACATCATGGCTCAGTGCACTGCACTGCACTTCTCTGGCCTCATGACTATTGGCCGCTTTGGCTGTGATCCCAGCGAAGGCCAAAACCCCGACTTTCAGGTGATTTGATCACATTTGACTGAACATTGTTTATAAAATTGCATATTACAATTAATCAATGCCACACTTTCATTGATAATACAATCCTAACCCTGAGCCTGTATAAAGATGATCACGAGACAAAATGACATATCTGCCATTTCTTTTTATGGCTTTTGGTATGTGATCTATGTGTTGCGGATATTTATCACCTCATCCAAAACCATTATAGTCCGGTATTAAATAGTATCCAATACCTGCACTCTTGATCTCTATCATTTTCCGTGCATAGATGCTGCTGAGTCAAAGAAAGAAGGTGTGTGACAATCTGAATCTGCCGATGGAGGATGTAGAGCTCAGTATGGGAATGTCAAATGATTTTGAACATGCGGTGAGTAGCATTCATATTAAAAATGTAGCATACTATATTATATCAGGTGACTGCCTCAGGCTGTATTTGTGTGTAGAGGGTTACATACTCACCATACTTATGCATCTAGTAATAACTACATGAGAGAGAGACAGGAGTATGGTCTAACAGATGTCATCTTTTAGTGTGATACTCAGAACCGGTTATTACATACCATCATACGTGTAAGTAAAGGGAGGTGACCAAGTACTCCAAACGAAGGATTGCAATACACAATAAAGCTTCTAGCCATGCTAGTGTTCTTTGGCCTTTCACATATTGTCTTACTTTGACTATACTGTATATACCTTTTTTATTTTGTGTGATGAAGATTGAGGTGGGCGCAACTAACGTGCGCGTGGGAAGCTTAATCTTCGGCAACAGGGATTACCCGAACAGCGCGGCCAACACCCCCAGCCCTAGTCCAGAGAAAAGGTCAAAGGTCCTGTCCGAGGAGGCTGCCAAGAAGATGGAGCGCCTCACCGTGTCTGAACACTGAGAGAAAAAACAATTAGGTCTTCCTCCTACCGCCCTTTAAAGAAATAACACTCGTCACATGCACACAAACTCAACTGAGAAATGGAGCAAGATATTTTAATCTGCAAATTATGGCTGAAGTCATTTCAAATTGTGTTTCTGCCATCATTTTGAATTATTTGTGTGTACCTTTGTTCTATTGAGCACCTAGAGGGATGCATAGGACATCGTGCAGATTTCTTTTTAAAATCTTTAAAAAGAAATTGGTTTTCTCTTATACTAGGCACTAATTAAAAAAAAAAAAACCGGTGTTCCTACTCGTAGACACTAACAGCAGAAATACTGGCTACAAGGCAGGTGACTTCTGATTTGCCATATACAATTACCTGTATGACTTTGAAAACATTGACTTGAACTAATTATGTATCATGTAAAAAGGTGAATATGTGCTTTAATGATGAAATGTTTTCTACTAATTTCTTCAATACTCCAATCTGACAGTGCCCCCCCCCCCCCCCCCCCTCCCCCTCCCAACGAGGTCAGGAGCGCCACTCAGTAAGATGTACCTTTTTGTGCTACAGAAGAAAGACACTTGGTTAAATAAAAGAATCATCCCGTTATAAGGACAGATGGCATTGTGGGTCCATTATATTGTTTTGTATATTGTGTGTGCGCGTGGTGAAATTTTATTCTTGATATCAACATTTACAATAATAAACCTGAAGCAGAAATGGTGTTTCCAATTTCTGCATGGTTGGTGTTCTCGTGTGAACAAATATCCAACACCTCCTCCCAGTTGGTCTGGTACACCTCCAAGGGGAGGAGCCAGGACGCATTCCTACCGCTAGGAGGCGCCTTGGTTCGCCATCACCTTCGCCCGTCCCCCCCGTCAGTGTTTTACTTGCTTAGAATAGCTTGGGTGATGTTCCTGTCTAGTATAAAGGCTGTAATTTAACATCTTTTGATCAATACGAGAACATGGAACAAAAAGATAACTTATTCGCAAAACAGATCTTTATTAAATGCATGATTATATGCATGTCTGTAAGACAGCTTAGTCATGATTAAAGAATGTGAGCTAATTGCATGCCAAAATGCAACATTAAATTAGATTTGAGAATCGGAAAGGGCATCACATTTCAGATCATAAATTAACATTTATAAAACTGCAATGTTTTTACAAATGCTTTGGCTCATAAATAAGATAAAATCCTACATTGCTGAACAATTGCCTTGATGTTACCAATGTAGCGCATAGGTCACATAACTGATGCTCTGACACTGACAAATCAGGAGGCTTGTTGACCTTGAAGAAGAAAAGAATACCTTGGACATATTCTAAAATGCATTACAAAATAGACATTAATAGGCTAAACCCCTTATTTACAAATGAAATTCTGTTGTCAGTTTACTAGTATCACAAACTGTATCTATAGAGCCATCTGGTGTACAACAGTACAGAACAGATTTCAGATTCTATCTAGAAACAACACAATAGGCAAAAATGGCAAGTACAAGTCCTAAAACAGGGCAAAATGTAGGCTGAATGAAATAGACATTGGATTATTATATAAACTGTAAGATAAACATAAGAAAAAGTATTATGTGTTCTTGAATTCTTCTAATATAAGTAACCTTACTAAATAGATAGATAGGAGGCAGATGCTTCCTATCTATTGTCCATAGTAGCAGAACAGATTTTCTTCATTCCGGCATGAAAATGACTATATTTTATTAACACTGATTACCAGCATGGATCATTTTTACACAGGAAAAGTAAAAGGGTGGGTCAAGCGCTACAAAGGAAACAAATGAAGCGAATCGATTTTTTGTAACAGAAGGATAACAGCATAATGATACACTAAATAAATAAACAACAAAGAACCCTTCATTAACCGATAATAGTTTAAAATGATCCTGTCTTTTTAATGTTTATCTGTGTTCTTGTTATGGCTGGACCGCACTTTGTTTTCTGCACTGTGTGGTGATCATCCAAGTCTCTCGATGCTTCTTCAGGCCGCATTGTGACGCCGATAACATGAGATTATACCAACTTCTTGGCCTCGAAGAAGCTCTTGAGGTGCTTCATTTGCCAGATGCCGGTGACAATGAGGATGAGCGTCTGGGCGATGGACCACCAGAGGACACGCTGGTTGGTGCTTTCGCTCGTCATGCGGAACCGCTCCTCTCGATACTGTGGACAGTAGAACAGACAGACAGAACAGACAGACAGACAGACGTTGACGCTAAGGAAACAGGAAGATGACAGAAAGATTGCAGATTGGGATTTTAAAAATGTATCGCACCGAAAAAGGATCTTACGTACCCGCTGATAGTTTTGCTCCTTCTGAATTTGTTCAACTTGGTCTAGAAGTTGTCGAACTCTCAGTTGTAATTCAGTGAGCTTGTCTTTAGCTGCAATCTCTGGGTAATTGTTTGTATGTTCGCCAACCTGAATGTCCAAATGCACTCTCTGAAACACAACAGATTAAAGTTACTATTTCAAGAAGTTCTTGCAATTACATGTTCTTGAGAAATATTGCATGGAATATGTTACTGTTATCAGAGTGTATGCTGAAAAGAAAATTAACTTGTTTTTGTGATTGATTTGTATAAAATCATCTGCTAAATGGTGCCTGCCATGTATGCTCATAGACAAACGACAATGTATTTACAACATACAACATCTATCATTTGTAATCACAACGAGTAACGGATGTTTTGTTTAGGGTACAATGATGATCATATAATTGTAAAGGCTTTGAGGGACCTATAGAGACCATGTGCAAAGAAAATAGGCTTTGAGGCTCTGAATATTACCAGTTTTCCACCTGCAAACAGGGCCATTTTGGTTGAGTTAGAGTGCAGACAGATTTGGTGTTCTCCAGGAGTGTGGGATGTGAAGGTAAACCTTCCCTCAGACCCATACTGGCGGGACAGAATAATCTAGAAGAAAAGAACACCTTTCTTAATACTTTTCTTGATTTATCTTCTTATAATAAAGTAAAAAAAATTATGTTGTTCATGAGCAATGCTTGCTTCTTACCTTGGTATCCGGATCCTTTATCTCCACATGCATTCCTAGTCCCGGGGTGGCAGGTAGGAAGGCATTGGCTTGCTTGTCCCACAGCTGGGTTCTGTACTTCCCTGACAGCCAAATGAAAGAATACACGCATGTGAGACCATATAACCTTGGGCTCAAGCAAGTCAATTTCGCTGACTTAAAGAGACAAGAGGAATTTCGAAATTATATCATACAATAACAGCCTAATTATTACCCAAATTACGCAGTCCAAACCCCTTCTGCAACGAGCACAGATATGTTTCAATCAATGTTGCAATCGTGTAAGCTACATTAAAATGCACATAGTCATGTTTGGATTTACAACGCAAAACGAAAAGCCATGCCATTGCACCTGTACGGCACGATGTGTGATATGGGCGGTACAAAATGGACCACTAGGCAGGCCCTATCTGCTGATGGAACCTGCTAATCCTTAGCTAGCTGGCAGCGGAAGCAAACAACATCCATCGTTTACCAATGACCATAGTCTCGTCGGGAATTTCTTCGATGAAGCATTTTTTCTCCGTTTCCCCTATGTGGAAATAGAGCGCACATCCAGGTACTATCCAGGAGAACGCGAAGAGAATGGCGGCGGGGACGGGGCGCATCATGTAGCCTTCGCTCGTCTCAGCAGCGTCGGGAGGATGTGCCGCCGCAGTGCCATGACGTCACCGCTTCCCTGCGGAAGGAGGAAGGGGAATTCCTGGCGCTAACAACAACTTCGACTTTATTCTGACAGCTAGACCTTATTAAGCCCATAAGCCCCCGGCAGTGTATTGGGACAACAGGCGTGCTCAACGATACATACATAGGTCGTTAGCGCTCACGATGTCTCTTCAGTTGACGAGCAACGTTATTTCAAACGCCAGAGGAGCCAAAAACGGAGTTGTCAAGTTGTCTTGCTAGCTAGGTAGCCTACTAAGTAACCACTGAGATAAACACCGAGCTAACGTTTGCTACCTGGTTAACGTTTGCGCCAGATAAATAGGGCATTTATTAAACGGCCGGGGTTTTTAATAAAGAGTGCAATCGGGTTAGTCTGCTGATTAAAAAAAAAAAAAAAAAGGTAAGCATTTCATGTTAATGGCAGCCTAGCATTTGTAAACAATGTCGTCCACGTACCGCTTAACGTCGTTGGACGTATCGCGTCGTCCGTTGATTTCCATTGCTCTCCGAGCAGTCCGTTCGACAGTATTGTAGCTGTTAGAGGCGATCGCCTGCGCTTCTATTGCTGTCTTCTGTGAGTCTTCCTCGTGGTATTTGAAGGTGACGTAATGCTCTTGTGTTACTCTGGTCTATTTGTTTTATGTGCCACAAACGGTGTTTCGCTTTGTGGGGGGGCTTATTAAAAGTAGGGTTAGTAGAGTCGCTTTAGCTGATTCAACGTTAGGAAGAAAAAAAAATGTTTGTACTTCAGCATGTCATTTGATGGTAGAGAATTGAAAGGGAAAGAAACTGCTCCTGCTTCCACACATGTTGGTGGGTGGTCAGGTTACACTGTTAGGTTACACTGTTAAGGTTAAGACTGTTCATGGTTGTTAACTCGAATGACACGTAACATTTTATCCTCCGTGAAGAGCTGGATGGGCAATTTTCAAATAATAAAGGTGTGTGTGTGTGTGTGTGTGTATGTGTGTGTGTGTGTGTGTGTGTGTGTGTGTGTGTGTGTGTGTGTGTGTGTGTGTGTGTGTGTGTAAGGAATGGTGCAGCCCCAACCAGACGGTTCCATGCACTGGGACATGGCAGGCGATGAGAGCAGTGGTGGCCTTCGGGTTCCACCAGAGCTGGCCGCTAATGAAGTAGTGACCAGGTTGCTTGGAGACAACCAGCAACTAAGAGGTATACAACTCTTTGTAGTTGGTTTGAAGACATGTAAACGCCAATTTTACTCGCCAAATGCCATTGTTCCAATCTGCCAAACTTCCTCTTCCTCCCTGACCCCCATTTCACCTCCGTTTTTTGTTGATGTCTCATCCTTATATTCCCCTTTTTCTCCTGCGGCCTCTGTTGGTCTCAGAGGCTCTCCGCTGCAGCAACCTCGCCCTGCGGCAGCGCTGCGAGGAGATGGAGGGCTGGCAGCGGAAGACACGGGAGGAGAGGGAATTCCTTGGCTGCCGCTTCCAGGAGGCGAGGGCTCTGGTCGAGAGGCTGGTCCAGGAGAACCACTCCTTGCACGGGCTGGTGAATGAACACAGCGCCTCTAACCAGAGCTCCAGCTGCTGTCAGACTGAAGAGAAGGCTGGACACCCTGCGAGGAACGGACCCCTGGAGGGACCACAGGTTGGTGTTGTGTTCGTGTGCATTCCCGTCTAGCCCGCCACTGTTATTTGACTTGAGGGATGGCAGGTTATATACCAAGAGAAAGGAATACAACGCAAATGAATGGTTTGAAAACATGTACCTTGAGGTATAACGGTACGCTTTTACAATGCTACAATTATAGATGTTTTTGATTGTAGCATTGTTCGATTGTTTTTGTTCAATAACAATCTCTTAAAATATATAGGATGTATAGTACATTTATTTTAGTATTAGCTAACGAATTCCATTATATACCTTTTGAGAAGTTAATATTTTAAGAAGAAATACATTCAACATTACCACTGCTGACTATGATCTAGGTGTAAAATCACGGCACTATAATAGGAAAACAAATCATGATGAATGAAAAAGGTGAACCCTGTTTCAATAATCTGGTTTTAAATCATAACCTAATATACATATAGCACCAGGTCCACAACAAACAGATGCTACTCCATGTTTTTTTTTTTTTTCTCGTGTCAGAATCAGCCAGACCTTCAATAATGTCTATTGTGTGCCCAAGACTTTAGATCAGCGAGAAAGGACATCGGCAGAGGAGGCTAATCAGAACACACAGACCATGCCACCACGCAGCCTGGTAAGACTTGTCCACTTATTGCCTTGGAGGAACACTTTCTGGAGCCGTCTGCTCTAGTGAATGAGTGGAAGTGACCAAAGTGAGCCCTGTGTTTGTTTTGATGCATTCATTTTTCACGTGACGTGTGTGTTTGTGTGTCTAGGATGACGCAAGTATGAATAGCTCCATGAGTAGTGGCCTCCGCACCTCCCCAGCCTCTTTTACAGAGGCTGGGGAAGAGATGTGGTCTGTGGAAAATGGCCAGGTGAGCCCGCCTGTAGTGCTGTATGCACTTTACACCAATCTGTTGGTGCGTAGGCGCCACGCTGCTGTCTCTTTCCCACTCACGGCTGTCTGTTTTAGATGAATATAATACTTTCTTTGGACTACCCATGATTCTAACCATTCCTCTTCGTTTAAATCATTTATGTGTTCTCCTTTCTGACCATGTCCCAGTCAACATCTGCGTTTCTGCTTTTCAGTTTCAGACTTCTCTTTATGAATAACTCCTCATTCTGTCTAAGTGGGGAGTTGCTTCTAGACAACCACCAAAATGGTTTCTGTCTGGTGTTAGCCCATGTCCACAGTAATACAGAGCCATCTGAAATTGCTTATTGGGTTATGTGTCATATTGAAACAGCAGAAAATGGCTTAATCTCATCTATTGGACATGCACATACCACCAGCCAAAGATCTTTGCACCATATTTGAGTGAAGACACACTTCCTATCGGACATTTTCATGTTTTCTACAATTAATAATTAACCATTGTAAACACAAACAAAAAATAGCGGATGTACATTTGCGGTTTATTTTGCTATCCATTATGAGGACCTGACATGAGCGTAACACTGCTTGTGCAGCATTCCCACATTAAGTGTATCCATTATGAGGACCTGACATGAGCGTAACACTGCTTGTGCAGCATTCCCACATTAAGTGTATCCATTATGAGGACCTGACATGAGCGTAACACTGCTTGTGCAGCATTCCCACATTAAGTGTATCCATTATGAGGACCTGACATGAGCGTAACACTGCTTGTGCAGCATTCCCACATTAAGTGTGTCCGTATTAGTCAGGACATGGCCCGAGTGCAGGGCTTCCTTTCCGCTGCCTACAGCTCCGACCGATCCGGCATATCTGCTCTCCACAGAACGCTGAAGGAGGAAACGAGTTCCTGAACCTGCTGAAGTGCCACAAAGAGAAGCTGGAAAGCGGGATGAGGGAGCTGAGGAGGAGGAACGAAGAGCTGGAGAGAGAGAAAGAAGAGTCAGAAAAAGACAAGGATCAGCTGAGGGCCAAACTGGCACAGGCACTGGTATTTCAGGCCCTAATATAGTGGAGGTCGACCGATTAATCGGCGCAGATATGTCGTTTTACAAACTATCGTTATCGGCGGAACTTGGCTCCGATAGTGATGGCTGCCAGCCTCCACCGGTCACACGGGGGCGAGCATCGCAGTCTTGCGTTGAGGCTCCATACACGGAGTCAGGCTGATGCCATTGTGTACCTGAGCTCATTTAGAGTTCATTGAAAGTTAACGTCAAGACAGCTTTATTTGTAAAGGATAAGCATGATGAGGTTGTTGGTATGGCATTATTAATGCATTAGACTGAAGATAGTTGCTGCTCTGCCGAAAGCAAATGGGCCAATGGCCATATCTGATCATTTGAGGGCCACTTTTGCTGAACTTATCTGTGTGCGTATGATCAACTCCTGATAATCTAAACAACTGTTAAAGACCCCATGAAAGGGCACTCATTCTTCCTTGATTTTATGAAAAGCGCTGGCAACCGGGAGAGTGGCAGCAATAAATGCGCGACAGACTTTAAATTACGTTTTTCAATGTAGACTACATCAGAGATTTCTTTTTCATAAAGAAATTCTCCACTCCTTGAAAAAACCTTAATTAATGAAGCCATTGGCCGATTAATCGGCTATCGGCTTTTTCCTGCTCCAAACTATCGTTATTATATTTGCCTTTAAAAATCCGCGCGACAAAGGTCTGCATGCATCTTCAATGGACCTTTGCTTATAATGCAGATCTACAAAAGGAATCTATAGTCAGTCGTTAATCAACGCGACCTGTCTGTTTTTTATAGACGGGCTGTGTCACTGAGGAGGCGTCGCATCACCGATCCGAGGCTCAGCATTCTTCTGACAGGTATGACCTCATGGCTTCCTGATTGCTACCATGGCACTGTGTTGGACTGACAGCACTAAAACTGCCCTAAGTGTCTGTCTGTCTGTCTGCCTTTCGCTGCTGGTTTACACTAGCTGCCATCGCACAGATTGCTCCCTGCTGTTGTATGATTTTTAAAAGATATACATGGATATGTTGTATTCATAAAGTGCATGAGTATAAGGCAGTGGAAGCTGTGACTTTTGACGTGAGTTATGCTGCTGCCCTAGTAATCAGGCAGGCCAAATATCGACTATAACACTAAGAAACATTCATTAACGGTGAAAATATGAGGATATATATATATATCTCATCCAACCCGTGACAGCAACCCTCTCTGTCAAGGGTCTCTCTCTCCCTCTCACCCAAGGGAATGTGCTTCTTAGTTTATTCACCAGGGTTGCGCTGTCGCGTGGTTCAAAGCTAAGGTGAATTCAGCTGGTTTCCCACCACATACTCAGCGCTCCCTTCTTTTTTTTATAAAGTAGAAACCTAATATAGGAGAGTGAATAACCAACGGAAGAAGTTAAGAGTAAAACAATACAAAGGAAATGATGCATGCCTCTGTATCCTATACCTAAATACTAAAAAGACTTGACTTGTGAGATGTCTCCTCCCTCTACTTGCTGTCTTCTCTTCTCAGCGCTAGCTTGGCTAAACTCACAGAGCAGCTCCAGGCCACACAGGGCAGGTGAGCCCACGGCTCTCTGTGGCTTCCTGTCTTTTGGTTAATGTCTATTCTCTTCCTACTTTTGCTTTCATACTACCTTAATATGTTGCTTCCGGTACTACCTGCATGTATATTTTAACGTAATGTTAATTTGGTTGATGCACTCTTTTATTTTTTGTTGGTTGTTGTTATGTGTGATGAGTTATTATTATTATTATTATTATTATTATTATTATTTATTTTTACATGGGGCAGGGTCTCATTGGTGGTTCATTGGTTTTAGAATAATGGCTTCCAGTGATGAAACAGTGATAACTTGTGTTTTTAAACCTTGTTCAGAGATGTTCATCATGTGATGTAATAATACTGGATCCCTGTGGATGCGGTATGCTCAAATGGTGCTCTTATTCCAGAACTTAGAGTTTGCTATGTTGTTTTTATTGTGGGGCCTTTAAACAAGGATTTAAACAAATTTAAATCCTCTCCACAGAGAATGTCCACCAGAATTAATGTAAGGGCCCATCTCCACAAAGCATCTTTTTCTGAGTGCCTGTTTCTTTTTTCAATTGTTTCCAATGGGGAGAGACCATACGCAGCTACAAGCAGACCCTAGAATAGAAAGTACTGCACAGAGTGTCTTTTCAGAACATTTCGTCTTCTTTGTGAGGCCGCTCCATGCACATCAGGCTAAACATTTCAGCCAGCGTCTGTCCAGTGTCTGTCCAGCATCTGTCCAGTGTCTGTCCAGCATCTGTCCAGTGTCTGTCCAGCCAAAAAAGTCTGTCAGCCAGTGTTCACAATAACGGTAGTTTGGTCATCGATACAAACATTGCTGTCATGGACACAAAAGCCCATGCACAGCCGAACCCTAATCATGGCGCTTCATCTGAGCGCCATGCCAGTGCATTTCTTCCACTGAAAGATGCTACGTGGCCACAGGCCCTTAGAAAGGTCAATGAAGAGGTCATTTTCCACATTCCAATTCCAGTGATGGAATTGTTTGAAGATGGTCATTGGAGTTTGCCATTTATTCCATATACATTCTATATACTATAGACAATTTTATACCACGTGTCATCTTTACCAGTGACATTGTTTTTAAGTGAAATGGCTCCCAGTCCACTTGGCACATCAAAACAGTTGTCTTTCTCTATAAATTGACTTTACATTATTCAGGTCTTTCATCCAGGAAGCAATATTTCTGCCTTTGTGTTTTGTGTTCTCATAGTTGACTATGAGCTGTGTGTGAGCCTGTTGTGTGTTGTGTTCTCATAGTTGACTATGAGCTGTGTGTGAGCCTGTTGTGTGTTGTGTTTTGTGTTCTCATAGTTGACTATGAGCTGTGAGTGAGCCTGTTGTGTTTTGTGTTCTCATAGTTGACTATGAGCTGTGTGTGAGCCTGTTGTGTGTTGTGTTCTCATAGTTGACTATGAGCTGTGTGTGAGCCTGTTGTGTGTTGTGTTCTCATAGTTGACTATGAGCTGTGTGTGAGCCTGTTGTGTGTTGTGTTTTGTGTTCTCATAGTTGACTATGAGCTGTGAGTGAGCCTGTTGTGTTTTGTGTTCTCATAGTTGACTATGAGCTGTGTGTGTGAGCCTGTTGTGTGTTGTGTTCTCATAGTTGACTATGAGCTGTGTGTGAGCCTGTTGTGTGTTGTGTGTTGTGTTCTCATAGTTGACTATGAGCTGTGAGTGAGCCTGTTGTGTTTTGTGTTCTCATAGTTGACTATGAGCTGTGTGTGAGCCTGTTGTGTGTTGTGTTCTCATAGTTGACTATGAGCTGTGTGTGAGCCTGTTGTGTGTTGTGTTCTCATAGTTGACTATGAGCTGTGTGTGAGCCTGTTGTGTGTTGTGTTCTCATAGTTGACTATGAGCTGTGTGTGAGCCTGTTGTGTGTTGTGTTCTCATAGTTGACTATGAGCTGTGTGTGAGCCTGTTGTGTGTTGTGTTCTCATAGTTGACTATGAGCTGTGTGTGAGCCTGTTGTGTGTTGTGTTCTCATAGTTGACTATGAGCTGTGTGTGAGCCTGTTGTGTGTTGTGTTCTCATAGTTGACTATGAGCTGTGTGTGAGCCTGTTGTGTGTTGTGTTTTGTGTTCTCATAGTTGACTATGAGCTGTGTGTGAGCCTGTTGTGTGTTGTGTTCTCATAGTTGACTATGAGCTGTGTGTGAGCCTGTTGTGTGTTGTGTTCTCATAGTTGACTATGAGCTGTGTGTGAGCCTGTTGTGTGTTGTGTTCTCATAGTTGACTATGAGCTGTGTGTGAGCCTGTTGTGTGTTGTGTTCTCATAGTTGACTATGAGCTGTGTGTGAGCCTGTTGTGTGTTGTGTTCTCATAGTTGACTATGAGCTGTGTGTGAGCCTGTTGTGTGTTGTGTTCTCATAGTTGACTATGAGCTGTGTGTGAGCCTGTTGTGTGTTGTGTTCTCATAGTTGACTATGAGCTGTGTGTGAGCCTGTTGTGTTTCCGTGCAGGTATCGGGAGCTGAAGGAAAAACTGGACTCCCTCCAGAAGAGCTCCGCTCAGCGGGACAGAACTGAAGTCCTCCTGGAACAGAAGGAGAAAGACTGTGCCCAGGTGTGTGTGTCTGTGTGTGTGTGTGTGTGTGTGTGTGTGTGTGTGTGCAGGACTGTGCTTCTACTTAAGTGGCTTTCACATTGGAACGGGAATGTATGCTCTACATTTGCAAAACGCAGTTGTGATAAAGTCCTCGTTTATGGGTGGCGTCTATTAGGATTGGTTTTAACACAGTGCCGTCATTTTTGTCCAGGACCGTACTAAAAAGTCACACAGTGGGTGGAGCCCTTTAAACAGTCAACTACATTGGTACAAGTCATGCTACACAGCAGTGAAACACACAAGAGGGACAACTGCAAGCCTTATTATGTGATTAGCATAAATGTGGCATTATGAAATAAATGTGGCATTAAATAAACTAAGGTGGCATGATGACATAAAAGTCCCCTGAAATATTTAAACAGTAGTCCTTTTGAAAAACGTCCTTTTTAAAATAAAAACGTATTTATTTCAATATATTTATTCATTTATATATTTATTGCTACATTTATTGCCTCATATATTTGTTTATTTATTTAATATTGACTGAAATGGCATTATCATACTGATGTACTGTGATGTAATTACAGAGCAAAGACATTCTACATGTTAAATCAGACCCCAATTTGGGTCTTAATGAGAACCCCAATTATTCCCAATGTATTTATTTCTAAAGCTGGTCAAGGACTGCGAGGCTCTGAAAGCTCAAGCTACATCACTGTTGGGCGAGCTGAACGAGAGACAGAGTGCCCTTGAAAAGAGCGAGAATGACCGCAAGATATTAAATGAAAAGTAAGTCTGACTGGTGTCCTATCTGTCCCCCACAGCCCCTGCACCTCCACAATCACAATGAGATTTTTGGACATTCAAATATTCCCAAAGAACGTCAGTAGGGTGTGTCACTCACTTAATCATCCGTAATCTTAAAAAACAAATTCTTTAACTTTAAGTTCAACAACCAGTACGAGCACACATCAATGCACATGAAAATCAAGTTATGTTTGGTTGAAGCAAGGCCTTAACTGGTTCGCCAGTGGTTTGGCACATCATTCTTTCACACAGCAATGTTATTTGGTTGAAGTCAAGTGTTCATTGATCCAGTACTCAAACCTAGAGGGGTTTGCCTCCCGATCTTTATACACCAGTTATTCCTCAAAATAAACATATCGACAAATGTCGACTAGTTGACCAAGTTGGCTTTTGTCTGTTATATTGAATGATGAGGATAGCCCTTATCTACGTGTTTTACATATTTAATCATGTCATTTTGTGCTTACATGTCTTTTTGTTTTCTTTTGTTCTTTCCATGCTTGTACAAAATGGTGTGTGTGTGTGTGTGTGTGTGTGTGTGTGTGTGTGTGTGTGTGTGTGTGTGTGTGTGTGTGTGTGTGTGTGTGTGTGTGTGTGTGTGTGTGTGTGTGTGTGTGTGTGTGTGTGTGTGTGTGTGTGTGTGACCAGGCTGTGTGTGAAGATGGAGGCCCTGCAGGTGTTTGAGCGGGAGCTGGAGCAGCAGAAGAAGCAGCACAACGTGGCCGTGGACAAGTTGCTGCTGCACACCCAGAGCCTGGAGAACGCCCTCAAGACAGAGCGCCACGTCGTCATCGAAGAGAGGTGGGTCCGTGCACACACACATTCACATGTACACACCACACACACACGCACAAACACACTCACTGTAGCAAGTCATGGGAGATACTCACTGGAGTAACAGCACATGTCAAATAAATACAGGAGGCACTTCCCACTGTGTACATTCATTATTAATATGCATGTCCTATTTTGAAAGAGGTACATTACTCCTATGTTCCCTATTGCATCCGGTGGAATACAATTTAAAAAAATATTATTTACTGGATAAAGGAAAACCCTGCCCACTTTCTGGCTGACGTCTCATAGACACTTTTATTTGATCTTGGGAAGGTTCCCATCTCCACTAGCTACAATCGGATTTGGGGCTGAAGCCAGAACATTTGATTGGCATTACCTGGCAGTGGTAGCCCAAAACTGTAACAATTAACGCATGCAATAGCATGTTGTGTAACTGTTATGAGCGTTATAATGAGCGATGTTGTATATGAAATCCGCCACACACCGTAGCGGTATACTATAGGTGTCCGGGAAGCCTAACCTTCACTCGGACGCAGACATTAAATACATCGCTGCTCAGACGGAGCTTCACCATCCACACACACCGTAGCGTTATACTTCAGGTGTCCGAAAAGCCCAACTTTCTCGTGGACACCGCAGTCATCCGCTGCCCAGACAGAGCTCCACACACGTCCACACAAACCGCGCCACCGGCGCCCCTTGGTCGTACCTTTTCCGTGGTAGTCTGACGTCACGAAAAGAACGCCACCTGCGTTCGCAGCAGAGGGGAACGTTCATGTAGGGTTTTGGGGAGAATGGCAAAAACATAGGATTTGACCCCTTTTCTCTCTAAATTGGGGACTTATTTCAGATACAGTGATAAAATGGCATAGCTTACTATTTTGACGATAATGTAAGACAAATGACCACTTTTAAAACAATCCAGTGGGTTCACTGGCTTTTTAAGTCAATTTGGACCAGGAGAAAACGATAGCACTATTGTTCAACCCACTACTTCAATTTTAATCTAAGTTGTTTTAGGGTTTGGTTTTCCTTGAACCATTTGTGAGCTGTGGGAAGTGGGAGTAGTTCTGCCAGTATCCAGCGATGTCTCCTATTCATCAGCAAGCCACACAGTGAACCTGACGATCATTCAATGCTTCATTACAAATATTCTTCTGCACATCTAGAGCTCTGTAAACAATGCTGGCAGAACAGAGTGATGTGCATGCAAGGCTTTGCCTGCAATACCACATGGAGTTGAAAGATATGCACACTGGATTTTAAGTGTACTATTTTCTATATATGATGTAATGTCTTCTTGAGGCACTGTTATGTGTTTGTTTTATTGTTATTTATTGAATTGCTCTTATTTATGTTTCAGGAAAAAACTGACCCAACTGAAACATGCCTACACGTGTCTGTTTAGGGACTATGATTCTAAGTTGAAGAATGAGGTAATTTTATGTGTGTGTGTAACTTTTGACTGTTATCTGTACCCTGTCAATGTCATTATCTTGACTTGCATGTTACTGTCAAGATTACACACAGACAGACAGATGGACAGACAGAAAGACAGCCCACATTGAGCTGTGCTGTCTTCTCTACAGTTGTGTACTCCCTCTCTCTCAGGGTGAGGACATGTGCAGCAGATTGGAGGAGGCAGAGCGTGCTCTGGCTCTCAAACAGGATCTGATTGACAAACTGAAGGAAGAGGTGGAGCAACAGAAATACACTCTGGAGACCGTTCCCGTACTCACTGCACAGGTTTGGCTTCTCGCACACTCATTTGCATTCATTAACTATAAAATATAAATATATTAAATATATTCATGTACTGGTCAGGGATGGGCTGGTACCATTATCTCATAGAGCCATGAAACAAACATTGTAGCAAATATATTTTGGCAATCCCAGAAGGAGTGAACTGATGAACAACAAAGTGCACAATTAAATATTATAATAAAAGGTTCCACCTTATAATAAAACAGTTTAGACTGCAGAGAATAACTACTCGTATAACAAAAAAAATTAAGTGCAAATGAAGAAGCATCAAATCTAGTTATCTTGTACAATTAACAAAGTAAAGTACCTCCTTAATAATAAAACTGTTCACAATAAAGGGAGTACAGTACGGCTGTAGTGTAACTAAAGGACATGTGAACTACACACTTGGGTCATAGCTTCTTCTCTGGCATGATCACGTTTTTTTTTTCAGAAAGATTCAGAAATCGACATGCTCAGGCATCAACAGGCACCTTTTGAACTGTCACAATATGTCCAGCTGTTTAGAAAACCCTCTCGCTGGGCACTGATGCGGCGGGGATAGACCAGTAGAACTTGGCTGGTGGTGAGCACAAGGAGTCTGCGGGTGCATTCACTGATGGAAGGCAGGCTTTTGTAGATCTGCGCTTCCTTGTCAATCCTCTTGTTGCCTGCACCGGCTCAACCGCTCAACCGCTTCGGTTGAGCCGGTTCTGCCGAAGAGTTCCTCACGTGCAGAGTTATTGGCTGCAGGAGAGTTGTTGTTTTCGTCCCTATCTAGAAAAAGGTTGACAAGCTGTCTTCTCTTAACGCTCTGTTCTCCTCCATCTTCCTCACGGATCTTGGAAAAAGTATGGCAACAATATATGAGACACTCAGAAACACACTTCAGCCCTACAGCTGGGCAGAAAGTTGAAAGGGTAGTTATATTTCTATCTATGCCAGCTGAGGTCACTATAGAACTTAAGAGCCAAAAGAATAATGATCAAACAATTAAATCCAAGGCTTACAACTGCAACCACTACCAACCATTATTTTGGAAGTGTGACAAAGGCCTCTTGTACACTTGTCGGTTACACAGGTCAGACGTCCAAACTTCACACTTGAATGTTCCCTCTGTGGCCGAATCTGATCACTTTCCTGCAGAAACACCTCCTGGTCAAATGCATTTGCTGAAATGGCACTGGATGAGGATCATGTCTATGTTGTTCTTGCTGTTTAAAAGGGACTGTATTGTTTAGGGGTGCAAACGTATAGATTACTTTAGTAAGCGAGTACTCGTCAAGCAAATCATGAATTGTAATCAAAAATTGTTTTGTAGTACATCTTAAAAATACATGATGTATTTTGTTGATGTGTGTTGTGGGGCCCAAGTTCCTCACTAGTTCTACAAGTTTTACAACAATGACATAGCACTGCTATGATGGTCACACAACTCAATAGCAACCTAGGCAGTTTAAAGGTCATTTTTTAAAGTAAGAAAGATATTTGATATTCAGCAGATATGTTTTACGTCTTTTATTTTTGTATCACCTACTTGAGTCCCAGGGTGTCTAGCAGTGTATACCTGCTGTTACGTTCCTTTGAATGGTCTAAGGGCTTAAGTAACATTACAACCAGCGGTGGAAAACATTGAAGAGACACAACTGAAAAGTAAAAGGACATTTATTGAGGGGAAACGCAAAGGGAGGGATAAGGGGACCGATGGTGAAGCCCAGGAAAGCAACTTAGCAAAACAAAACTACTACTAAAGATCTGAGCTCCTAAGAAAGAAAATAACCAAAACCCTGACTAGCTTATGTAGCAAGAGTAATTCAAAACATGCACGAGTGGCTTCCACCGCTTACCTTACCGCTTAGTGTCGCGAGACAAAAGTTATCAACGTAAGGGAGATGTACAGGGTACCCCCAGCTGACATAGCCCCCTTCCGAGGGAAGAAAGGGGGGCCAACGCAAAGGGCAGGTAGCACACGGCCAAACCGACCAACTGACAAACAAATTGGGACCAGTTCAACATGCAGCGCATGCCAGAACAAAGTCCAAAGAGAGCCTGCCACTTCCTGGGGTGGGCCCTTTTATACTTTGCAAATAAAAGACACGCCCACATACCCAAGTGCCTCTGGCAACACGAGGCCCGTAACACCTGCCCAGGAGCTGGTGCTTTCCACACACCTATGCAACCCTATCAGAATGCAAGCTTGACCACGCCGGAACGTGGTCAAGCTCATCAGATCACAGCGGAAGCAAGATCAGATCTGGGACTGTCCACACCTTCAATACATCCCATTGAAACAACAAGTGCATCCTTCTTCCTCCTTCGTATCCTACGTCAAACTGTCCTTGCCCCCCTCTTTACACAAAGCTGGGCCGGTAGAGTGTACATGGCCAGGTTTTCTCTGGTGCAGGTCACTGTTAACAGTGGGCATCTTATGATATGGTCCATGGTCCACCGCTCTGTTTTGCAATCACACATGGTTGGGCTGGTGGGGTATCCCCATTTCCCTGTTCTACGCACTTCTGGTGGAGCAATGCCAGAGTAGGTGGAGACTGCCGGTATCTGTAGGTCTCAGGTAGCCAATTATAAACCTACAGCTTGTGTTGAGAGCAGATCATGTCTTGTATGTTAAACTCCTATCCAAAGTTACCTCTATGTAGACTATGTTTGTTGTGTGTTTAGGTCCATGCTATACCATGCTATCTTGAGGGGTTTGCACGTAACAAGTTATATTCAATAGTATAAGTATGTGGTAAGCTTTCAGAGGGAATCAGTCAAAACTTTCTCCACTTCAGTGAAATCAGTGCTTGGAGAGGTTATACAAAGATCATCTGCGTAAATTAATTGACAAATGCGGCTGTCTCTTGGCTGGTGGTTTGTGTAGATGTTGTATTGAAGAGGTGCCAGGACAGTTCCTTGTGGAAGGCCATTTTTCTGACTTTGTTTCATTTGCCTCCTGTATTTACAAAGACGATTTTGGCCTAGCCATGCTCCGGCCTCATAAAAGAGGCCAGAATCCTGGGTCTTCCTTATATTTTGTTCTGTCGTGTTTTGGCTTCCATTTGTTTCTAAATTCTGGAGGTCTGCCGTGGAGGAGAAGGTGGTGTGCCACTTGGTTTGCTGTGACATCGGTGTGTTGATCTATTTTCTTTTGGTCATTGCCAAGCTTGCGAATAAGAGCCCAAGCTTTTCAACTGTTGATGTCTCTAGTTAGTTAGTTTTTCCAGGCATTCCAGCACTCACTCGAGATGTTACCCATGAGCTGTATGGCTTTTAGAGAGTGTTTCCCCTGCACAACTGTAATTGAGGCCATATATTTTGAAGGGGCTGCATTGGTGCCAGCAGTTTAAATCATACGCCAAATATAGCCTAAAATAAGATGCATGTAAATTGCGGACGGTTCCCCCTTTAGTGCAGCAAAGATCAGCCTTCCCCTCACTGTTCTCTATCTATCTGGTAAAGTCACAGGCACGGCCCTCCAGTGGTTTTGCTCCTACCTGGCTGACCGCAGACAATATCTAGCCCTTTGAGGCACTAAATCCACCCCAGCACTGGTCAAACAGGGTGTGCCTCAAGGCTCTGTTTTAGGCCCCCTTCTTTTCATTATTTACATGCCACCCCTTGGTAACATCACCTGTCGTCATCGCCTTAACGTCCATTATTTTGCAGTCCTGAATGTCCTATCCGCCATGCTGAATCCACCTCCATCTTAAAGTATCCGATCAAATCCCACCTCTTCAGAAGCGCTTTCATTTGCAAATAAACTATGAAATGGATGTTTTAGTGAAGCCAAGATAGACAGTTGGGTTCACCACCAGACGGTATTGTCCTTTTTAAGTGCAGGGTTATTTGAGTGAATAAGTCACCTTGAAGTGTTGATGGTTATACATTATGTAATAGGCACATCCACGTTCTCAAATTGCAAACTAACTCTGGTACAATGTACCCAATGGAAGATTAAGGCAAGCTGCAGTCTACAGGCTTAGGTATAATTTATGAGCTTGACCATCTAGAGGACGGGATTGACCAATTTTAATTGGTCGATCATTAACCAAATGCCTTTCACCTAAAAACTGAAAGTAGCCTGTAAAACAAACTATCCATACAGCTGGGCCATATTTTGTAACATAATTATCTACAAGATACCTTTTTGGTATCGTCATTTTGTGTTCAAAATAATCCAGTTTCCTGAGCCCATTGAACGACATTCATTTTTCTTAAGCGTAATAAATGGTTAAATGCTCAAATCAAAATATTGTCACATTATTGTCACACAAGAACAAGGCATCGGGTCAAAATCAGTTTAGATGTGATTGTTGATGCCTTGCTCTGTCCATCAGATATCACACTTCTTCCTCCTTTGCTTGTATGCTCCTCCTGTGTGCGTGTCCAGGCAGAGATTTACAAAGCAGATTTCCTGGCCGAGCGCGAGGCCAGGGAGAAGCTGAACCAGAGGAAGGAAGAGCTGCAGGATCAGCTGAACCAAGCCCTGGCGGAGATCGACCAGCTCAAACAGGAAGGAGCTTCACGGTAAAAGAGCATTACTTGTATTTATGGCAAACTGATCTGTAGGGAGATGCCACTTTTCCCTTATTTACAAAGACTTTGGGTTGATTGCGAAGTGTAAGGCTGTGACCCAGCATTAGTGAAGGGTATTGCCATTGTAACAAGTGGTCCTCTCTTTCAGCGCTCGCATTGAAGAGATGCAACAGAGACACCTGGATGACTTCAGAGTGCAGCGGCCCACAAACGTAGCACCACAAGGTGCAGCTCTCACTCGTCATTCAGTGCCATCGCATTCTGCCTCTCCGTAATATCAGGAGTTCAGTCAACAAACCTTACTAGGTTGTTGACTGAGTGCATTTTTGAGTGTGATTGTCTTTTCCTGCTTGGTCATAATATCCAAATTGTTAATGATAACTTCTTCAATTTTCTCTTTGTGCAGTGAAACATGAAAAGAAATATATCAGTCTTTGATTTTTGCTTATGCCACCAAGCTCAAATGACGATTGTTATTTTCTTCATTACCTTATTAAAGCTGCTTGATATACATTCTAAATGTGTTGAGGTTAACCCACAGCTCTTTCTTCTTTCCACATCTCCATCTCTCCATGGCTCTTCTTATTCCTCTCCCCATGGCGCTCCCCTGCTCAGCCTTCAACACAGCACCCCCGCCGCAATCGTTCCGCAGCCAGGGCCTCCCACAAGTGGGTGCGGGCCCCGGGGCCGGCCCTGGTGCCGAGGAGCTGCCAGACTATCGCTGTCCTAAGTGCCAGTACCAGGCCCCGGACATGGACACTCTGCAGATACACGTCATGGACTGCATACAATAACACATGGGTTTCAGTCCACATTCTCGCACACACACTCGCTCACACACATGGAAGATATCCACCCAACCCCCCCCCCAAATGGACACACTGCTCAGCTTTGGTTTAAGGCAACTATCAGGACAAATGCCCATCAAGATCAAATGAAGGCTAGTTTGAAGTGGGTGGAGTCCACCACTGGAGAAAAACAGAAGAATCTTGGCCAGTAATGAGCCAAAAGGTTCTGGTGTAGATTCACTATTCGATTCTCCCCCCAGCTTCACACTGTCCTTCTGCTGTAGCAGTGCAGGTGTGGTGGATAATGTGTTTTCATACCATAGAGTATAGAGCAGAGTACAGAAATGGAACCCAGTCATCTAACTAGGCTGAAGGTCACGTGCAAGGCTCTTTTTAAATCTCAAGGTCGCTGTTGACGACAACAGAGGTTTTAAATATCTGAAACACAGTAATGTGAATAATAGTGTTTGTTTATTATAAGGACAAATGAGGTCAACTTCATGTGTAGTTGTTCATTTGGCCCTTCTACATAGCGTCTGATGTATTATGTAGTATTAGAGTTTGGTATACTCTAAATGCGTAAACAAAGTATCCATTCAGTGTTCTGTGCCTGTGTACCACATTTTCTTTATTTTTAATCCTAAATTGTACCCTCAATCCAACAAAGATTTAACTGTGCCTGTCCATGTTTTGTATAGTTGTGACAATTTTATCTTTGAGAATGTTCACCCATTAAAGTGTGAGTGTAGTGATTCTTATTTTATTTATTTTACCTACATAGATTCCTTAAAGTCTATAATATGAGTCTCTGAGGCAATTCCTATTATTTAAAAAAAAAAGTACGAGTTTATGCTGTCTGAACAAAAACAACAATGAAAAAAACCCTCAGAAGAATTGAATATATCCGTATATCATGACGAAGTTAAGGGCAGATTTGGTTTAACAGCATATTTCTATGAGGGGCGTTGCTGTGACCGGCCATATAACGTGTAGGTAACATTCTACCGTTTGCTGTTCACTCCAATAGAAAATAAAGTAGAACTTCGACTACTTACTTCATTGTGTGAATATTGTCAGTAATTCTAGATTATCATGAAAAGAATATAATAAAAATGTATAATCGGGAGATTAACGAATAAATATTATTCAAGAGGATGATTGCAGTAGGGGGTTTGTTTGCTGTTTGATGGGCCTTTTGGGCTCAGGACAGGAAAGCGTGAACATGTCTCACCGGACTAATCCAGCCATGTGCCCGGCGGGCTGGGCCGTCGACAAATTATCTTTGTACTTTATTGTTCACTGTCTTAATTTTGACTGAATTTATTTACTGCTGGCCAGCAGTATTACTGAACTGTAAACGCCGTATTGGAATCCCCTCTGAAAGCTTAATCCATTGGCGTGAATACATTTCCTTCGGTATAAACCGTAATGAAACAGGAAACAAGCCGTAACTCCGTTTATTACACGTAGTTAGTTCTTTTCATAATGATTAGTTTAAGATTGTCTTATGATGATTATGCTGATTATACTCTTAGGGAAATTATTTCCCACGCCTTTCCTTAGCATAATGGGGACGTATCCTTAGCGTACGTCCATTACACTGAGTTAGGAACCTTCCTGAGCCAAGAAGACTATCCGACCGCAGCCCCGAGCAAGCGAAATACTGTAAAGATCCGACAGGGGGCAGTAGAAAGCGGTCTACTACGGAATATACCATTCAACTCCGTGTTCTGGGGTTGTAAATCGCTCACTATTATACTGGTTCAGTTTAAAGTCGAATGCTGATTAATATAACGTGTACATTGCCTATTTTATGGCTTTATAGTTTGTTACAATTAGCAACAGCATGTTTAATATTTATTTTTGTTTGATTTAAAAAAGACGTCGTAGTAGGAAACACCTTACCGTTTGGAGCCATTGCGTCACTTTAAATAGGTTCTTCCTGTGAACGTCTGCTGACGGCAGTTTGGAGCCACAGTCGTAGTAACGCCGTTCACGTTCTGTTGCAAAATCGCCGCTGAGCAACGCATGCGTTGACCGTAGAGTACTATCAGACATGTCAGGCTCAACTCCCCCCACTCCACCGGCCGAAGCCGTGGGGGTCGAGGGGTGTTTACCCCCTGGATACAAGCCTTTCAAGCCCGAAGAGAATGGCCTGGATCGTGGGTTTCGTCTCACAGCCTTCTCCGACTTGAAGGGATGAGGCTGCAAGGTCCCCCAGGAGGCTCTGCTCAAACTCCTGGCGGGACTGGAGCCCGACCAATCTGCCAGCGCAGTGGAGGCCGGAGACCAAGCTTCGGAGTTCGGCCAGCAGCCACCCGGCCCTCGCCTTGGTATGGTCACACAGAGCCACCGTTCATCGGCAGGCTGCTGATACGCACATCTAGCTTAACTTTAGATCATTGCAATACATTAAACAGGCTGTTTGTTGCAAAGCTTCGTTGCTTGCTAGCCATGCTAAAGCCATTGACAGGTGACCTGGCATTTTTTTTATATACTTTAGTTCAGGTTGGAATGACGCGAACCTTAGAAAGGGTCAATTAAACAAATACTTTGTCTTGTCCCAATGGTGGTGCCTGTGAACATGTAATATAACTTTAAAATGCGTGGTACCTAACGGGTGAATACAGAAGGATGTCCATCAACTGTTTAGCGTCCAGAGTCTAACGCAGGCTCTCTCTTGGCACCAACACAGGTTGTGTTATAAAGTCCACTCCACACACTCACGTGTTGTGGTTCAACTAGTAAAGAGCTAAAGAAGGGGGGAGGAATGCAACATTTTATCCACTTAAAAGTGTGTGTGTGTGTGTGTGTGTGTGTGTGTGTGTGTGTGTGTGTGTGTGTGTGTGTGTGTGTGTGTGTGTGTGTGTGTGTAGGCATAGGAATGGACTCCTGCGTAATTCCTCTGAGGCACGGAGGGCTCTCACTCGTCCAGACCACGGACTTCTTCTATCCTCTGGTGGAGGATCCCTACATGATGGTGAGTTACTTCACTCTTGCTCTCTGCACTAAATGGTTGGACTCGAGGTTGCATTATCTTGAGAAAACGAGTATAAAAACAACAACACCCCTATTAAGCAAATACTTGGACAGGAAGCTATTGCATATGATTGTGAAATGACATGGAATGTACCTTACAACATTTGCTTTGCGATGAAAAGACATTCATACATTACTATTCCCATCATACATTCATACACTTTGCGAACTACGTCCTGGTCATGTATTATTATTATTTATTAGGTAAACTGTATTATTAGTAAGCTTTGTCTCTTTTGTAGTAGATTTTGAGTTGAGATCTCTCAGCTCTGGTTTAAACTGTAATAGTTATATATTCAACACAATTTTTATACTGGAAGAAATGTTCTAGTAGTAGGTATTTATGTGAAGGGTGACATGAGAAGGGGGTGTAGAGCTTCTCAAGGTGGTTGCTAAACAGCCATTATTCTTGACATTGCATCATATTGGATGTGGTTGGATGTCTGAACCCTTTACTCAACCATTTACTCAACCATTTACTTAACCATTTACTCAGACATTGATCAGACATATTTACCTTTCCACTATAGCAATCATTTTAGTTAAATGCAAGATCAATGAGTCCCCTCGGTGGAAATAATGGGAGACAATAGCAAGACAACCAGACTTTGTAGGAATCTTGAGGAGAAGTGACAATTAAAGGGTTTTATTCCCAGTGTTTCAAATAATTTGGTCGGGCCAAAACAGATCAATATAACAAAACAAGCTGGCTCTCTTCTACGTCTCAAAACAAACAAACAGAAAGACCTACCTGGCTTATCGGAAAAGACACGTTACCAAAATGATTACAGGGGTGGAACCGACCAAAATAACTAGTGAATCTAGACAAGGTTTAACGCTGTGTGTGTAAATGTAAAGGGTACCCCCAACCCACTTATTGTTTCCCCTCCCCCCCATACAAAAGTACTGACGTTTTGCTCAAAAGAGTGCAACAGCTAATGATAACAGCAAAGCACAAAAAGGGAAGAGAGGGCGACGATTGGCCGAGTCCGAGGCAGCCAATCAGCAGCAGGACCAGACTGCACAGGTGAAATCCAATCACGTCGTTTGGACCTTCGAGTTAACAGGAGAGGGGGAGAAAGAAAAGTATTAGGAAAGAAGGAAAAGGTTAGGAGAAAGAAGGAAAAGGTTAGGAGAAAGAAGGAAAAGGTTAGGAGAAAGAAGGAAAGGGTTAGGAGAAAGAAGGAAAAGGTTAGGAGAAAGAAGGAAAGGGTTAGGAGAAAGAAGGAAAGGGTTAGGAGAAAGAAGGAAAGGGTTAGGAGAAAGAAGGAAAGGGTTAGGAGAAAGAAGGAAAGGGTTAGGAAAGAACGCCCCACAGGAACTTTTCCCCTGCTGGCACGTTAGTGCACATTAGTGTTGTCGCAGTTACCGGTGTCTGATGCGCCGCTGGTAGGATTTAATTGACAACATCCCCACCGTCATTTTGTGGTTAATGGTTCCTCGAAATCCGTAGGTACCCTAATGTGTCCATTAGTATTATTAGGGGTCCTATGAAATCCATAGGATCCCTATTGTGTTCGTTAGTAACCCCCTCTTAACCCTCTCCGATGCGGACACGGAGCTCCACACATCCACACACACACCACAGCGTTATATGTGTCCTCAAAAAGTAACCCTCTTCCAGACGCGTACGTACACCGCTGTACAGACGGAGCTCCACACACCCTCACCCACTGTGGCGTTATATACAAGTGTCACAGAAGCTAAACCCTCTCTCTGACGCGGACCTGTACGGCTAACAGCGAATGGCAGTTCGTGGATGAGAGGGATTATGTGGGTGTGCATTCTTTTAATACTACGTCCATGTTTTGGAAAAGTTCGTTTTTGAGGTCGTTTCCCTGTTCGATAACGCAAAGTAGGCTCTCACTCTTTCAGAGAAAGTTGGTATCCAAAACAAAACTGTAGCGATACAACTGCACACCGTCATGTTATCAAAAGCAACCTACATTCACGTACCGCAGTGCAAGGAAACACTGGCTTGTAGCGCCGACTGCTATCCAGATGAATGAGCAATTCGAGGACTGTGAGAATTGTAAAAGGCTGTTGTCCTACACCATGTGAAGTGTCCATGGTGACTTACAAAGATACCCGATTGGTAAAACTGATTTATTCGCAGGCTAAAAAGCTGTTCAAAATCATCCATGGTGCAATTAAAATGAAAAACGGTAATCGCGGCATATGTGTACAGTCCCATTCAGCTCCACGATTTGTTTATTGATGTGGGGAAAAAAACGCAATAAACAATCGGGTTCAATGTAAAAGGACCTCTACTTGTAAGCTATGACCTAGGGTTTTACATTTACACACTAAATAACTAAATACAATTCATAAATCTATCAAAGAACCTCATCACTCGGCTACTCAATGCTGTTGTAGACCTTTACATCATTTTGGAAGTACCTCCTGGCACCTTACACAAGACAGGCCAGTACAGGCCACCTTACACAAGACAGGCCAGTACAGGCCACCTTACACAAGACAGGCCAGTACAGGCCACCTTACACAAGACAGGCCAGTACAGGACACCTTACACAAGACAGGCAAGTACAGGCCACCTTACACAAGACAGGCCAGTACAGGACACCTTACACAAGACAGGCCAGTACAGGCCACCTTACACAAGACAGGCCAGTACAGGCCACCTTACACAAGACAGGCCAGTACAGGACACCTTACACAAGACAGGCCAGTACAGGACACCGTAGTCGTTGGAAAGGGAGGGGTGAGGGGGGTTGCAATCTGCAGCCTCACCGCTAGTCGCCATCTCAGTTTTACACACTGGACCTTTTTAATGCAGTTGCATATCATACCTTTTCTTTCCCTAATAAAGGCGTTTTAATAATGAACGTATTTAGCGACTATTTCAATGTTAAAACGAAGGCCAAATATGCCAGAAATCTCTACCTACTAATAATTACAGGTTGGTAATTTGATAAACATGAATAGAACAGGTTGCAAACTTTTTTCCTTTTCTGGCAATCCGTCACCTACAATAGCGGCTGTGTGTTTCCTCTTCAATAGCGCTAGGCCTGCCATGCAATTTCACCAAAACTTTGCACAGTGTTGAAACGACCCTATTTGTACTCTCGTACTATGGAGTACATGTTTTATAGGTTACATTGAAGCTCTGCTAGCCTGGAGACCATCCTGATCACGTGACCTCACATTCTGTTGCATGGATCAGGCTGGACCTCTAGCCGACCACGTTTTGCTGTCCATTTAAACTTCACAGACAACATTTCCACTGGAACAAGGTTTTGGAAACAAGCCTCATAAAATAAAAACTGGATGGAATACTCTTCAACAATGTGTACGTTTTCTCAAAAAGCTCCGAATACTTTCCTGCTAAATTGAGACGGGTAGGGCTTGGGAAGTGGGGCCACCTGTGGGTGTCACGTCGCCCCTGTACTGCAGGGAGGACTCTCCCCTTGCTAACGTTGTCCCCTTGGTCTCTCAGGGCCGGATTGCCTGTGCCAACGTCCTCAGTGATCTCTACGCCATGGGCATCACAGAGTGTGACAACATGCTGATGTTGCTCAGTGTCAGCCAGAAGATGAACGAGAAGGTGGGTGTGGGGGTGTGTGGGTGTCCGGACAAGGCCTGCCAGAGAATGTATTTTGGGGAAGGTGCATGGCGAAAATCTGGTGAACCTGATCAGAACGCTGCATGGTGTTGTGTCAGGAGCGGGAGCGCGCCATGCCGCTGCTGGTGAACCTGATCAGAACTCTGCATGGTGTTGTGTCAGGAGCGGGAGCGCGCCATGCCGCTGCTGGTGAACCTGATCAGAACTCTGCATGGTGTTGTGTCAGGAGCGGGAGCGCGCCATGCCGCTGCTGGTGAACCTGATCAGAACTCTGCATGGTGTTGTGTCAGGAGCGGGAGCGCGCCATGCCGCTGCTGGTGAACCTGATCAGAACTCTGCATGGTGTTGTGTCAGGAGCGGGAGCGCGCCATGCCGCTGCTGATGCGAGGGTTCCGGGACGCAGCAGAGGAGGGGGGCACCTCCGTGACTGGGGGTCAGACGGTGGTCAATCCCTGGATCATTGTTGGAGGAGTGGCCTCAGTCGTGTGTCAGCCCAACGAGTTCATCATGTAAGGAAGCTTTTCAGCAATTACACGCTGCACAACTGTTAACTGAAAGGTTTGCACGCTAGCTTGCAAATACGGTCTCATTGTTTACGTCTTAAATATTAGATAGGACAAGTTGGTCTCCACTATCTGGTTACTTCTTCCCAAATCAGCATGTTGTTGTGATTTGTAGGGGCAAGTAGTGTTTGTATGGTTATGATCACAGCGTGAAATGGCTGCCAGAACACATCCTGAGTCTCTAATCTAGGGCTGGATTTAAAATTCAATTGATTTTCTGATTGAAATCGATCTTCATTTGAATGATCCGATATCGATATATAAAATCTTGTTGGCTGCTGTAGTGTGTTGCTCATGTTAAAAGTACATTAGGGAATTGCTTTGTCATTTACATTTGGAAGTCAATTCCAAATGTAAACATTGACCTTTTAATTTAATGCACCAGGTTATAGGGATCCTTGTACACTTCACCATTGGTTCTCTGAGAATCTTTTTCATATCCAAGCAAAATTTGGTATTAAATACTCCTAACCGAATCAATGTGGAACTGGCCCTTGATCTGATAACCAATTAAAATGGGTTATTAGTGCTGAATAAACCAGAAGCAACGTGATCGGATCCTTCAGGGCAGTGTTAGATAATGCCAAAGTGACCGAACACGCCAGCCATGTGGTTGGCTGTTGCATGCCTTTTATATGACGTGAGGGGAATCACACATCATCGTTTTAGAAAGTTAAGTTAGACATTTTCCACAAGCAATAGTAACTGTAAATTCAACTGTAGATAAGGTTACATTTATTCGATTTGAATGAGAAATAATAAGTCCGGAATAAAAATTGTATTTCAACATTCTTTGAACATTGTTGAATAGGGGAATATTACTGGAAATGAGCTAACATGTTGGAAAAAGCTTAATTCATATTATTATATGCATGTGTGATCTAAACATTTGGAAATACCCTTGACGGACTTGTAAAATATATAGTAAAGTCCAGGACATATTTGAATGTAGCGCTAGTGATTCCTCCCTCCATGGGAATGTCTTGCAGGCCTGATGGAGCCGTACCAGGTGACGTCCTGGTTCTGACCAAGCCCCTCGGGACTCAGGTAGCTGTCAACGCTCATCAGTGGCTGGATCAGGTCAGCACTTCACCGGGGCTCACACACACGCTGTGTTTCTATTGGCAACATGGCACGCAGGATGTGTCCACTGTGTTCCTTCACACTGCTTCACACTTCTTCTCCTCCCCAGCCTGAAAGATGGAACAAGATCAAGCTTGTTGTCAGCAAGGAGGAAGTGAAAGAGGCGTACCAGGAAGCCATGTTCTCCATGGCAACACTTAATCGCACTGGTAAACTCAAGTCTTTTGTCCTATATTATAGCCAGAAGGATGTATTACATTGGGTTGTGTTCTGTTTTCGTCATCGTCCTGCTCATTATTGAAAGTGACACATTTCAACTAGGCCTGGTGAGAGACTGTAGTCAGCCTTTGTTGTAATACTTTGCACAACAGCGTTGGAGTGTTTGGGCATGCACCTTTCCCAGGTTAAAGATACTTAAAACCCGTCTTTGTAATAATGGTAAGGCTTTATTGCGTGGTTGTTTTATTAATTACTCCCTCCCCTCCCCTGACCACTAAGTCAGCAGTAAAAACAAAAAAAAAGAGCAAACATTTCCATTTCCAGCGGCTGGCCTTATGCACAAGTTCCAGGCCCACGCCGGCACCGACGTGACGGGCTTCGGGTTGCTGGGCCACGCCAACAACCTGGCAGCGCAGCAGCGCAACGAGGTCTCCTTCGTCATCCACAACCTGCCCATCATCGCAAAGATGGCTGCCGTCAGCAAAGCGTGCGGGAACGTGTTCAACCTGGTTCAGGGCACGTCACCCGAGACGTCTGGTAGGTCACCGCCTAGCATAGGAGACGTCTGGTAGGTCACCGCCTAGCATAGGAGACGTCTGGTAGGTCACCGCCTAGCATAGGAGACGTCTGGTAGGTCACCGCCTAGCATAGGAGACGTCTGGTAGGTCACCGCCTAGCATAGGAGACGTCTGGTAGGTCACCGCCTAGCATAGGAGACGTCTGGTAGGTCACCGCCTAGCATAGGAGACGTCTGGTAGGTCACCGCCTAGCATAGGAGACGTCTGGTAGGTCACCGCCTAGCATAGGAGACGTCTGGTAGGTCACCGCCTAGCATAGGAGACGTCTGGTAGGTCACCGCCTAGCATAGGAGACGTCTGGTAGGTCACCGCCTAGCATAGGAGACGTCTGGTAGGTCACCGCCTAGCATAGGAGACGTCTGGTAGGTCACCGCCTAGCATAGGAGACGTCTGGTAGGTCACCGCCTAGCATAGGAGACGTCTGGTAGGTCTCCGCCTAGCATAGGAGACGTCTGGTAGGTCACCGCCTAGCATAGGAGACGTCTGGTAGGTCACCGCCTAGCATAGGAGACGTCTGGTAGGTCACCGCCTAGCATAGGAGACGTCTGGTAGGTCACCGCCTAGCATAGGAGACGTCTGGTAGGTCACCGCCTAGCATAGGAGACGTCTGGTAGGTCACCGCCTAGCATAGGAGACGTCTGGTAGGTCACCGCCTAGCATAGGAGACGTCTGGTAGGTCACCGCCTAGCATAGGAGACGTCTGGTAGGTCACCGCCTAGCATAGGAGACGTCTGGTAGGTCACCGCCTAGCATAGGAGACGTCTGGTAGGTCACCGCCTAGCATAGGAGACGTCTGGTAGGTCACCGCCTAGCATAGGAGACGTCTGGTAGGTCACCGCCTAGCATAGGAGACGTCTGGTAGGTCACCGCCTAGCATAGGAGACGTCTGGTAGGTCACCGCCTAGCATAGGAGACGTCTGGTAGGTCACCGCCTAGCATAGGAGACGTCTGGTAGGTCACCGCCTAGCATAGGAGACGTCTGGTAGGTCACCGCCTAGCATAGGAGACGTCTGGTAGGTCACCGCCTAGCATAGGAGACGTCTGGTAGGTCACCGCCTAGCATAGGAGACGTCTGGTAGGTCACCGCCTAGCATAGGAGACGTCTGGTAGGTCACCGCCTAGCATAGGAGACGTCTGGTAGGTCACCGCCTAGCATAGGAGACGTCTGGTAGGTCACCGCCTAGCATAGGAGACGTCTGGTAGGTCTCCGCCTAGCATAGGAGACGTCTGGTAGGTCACCGCCTAGCATAGGAGACGTCTGGTAGGTCACCGCCTAGCATAGGAGACGTCTGGTAGGTCACCGCCTAGCATAGGAGACGTCTGGTAGGTCACCGCCTAGCATAGGAGACGTCTGGTAGGTCACCGCCTAGCATAGGAGACGTCTGGTAGGTCACCGCCTAGCATAGGAGACGTCTGGTAGGTCACCGCCTAGCATAGGAGACGTCTGGTAGGTCACCGCCTAGCATAGGAGACGTCTGGTAGGTCACCGCCTAGCATAGGAGACGTCTGGTAGGTCACCGCCTAGCATAGGAGACGTCTGGTAGGTCACCGCCTAGCATAGGAGACGTCTGGTAGGTCACCGCCTAGCATAGGAGACGTCTGGTAGGTCACCGCCTAGCATAGGAGACGTCTGGTAGGTCACCGCCTAGCATAGGAGACGTCTGGTAGGTCACCGCCTAGCATAGGAGACGTTTGTAAACGGCGCCCGCGTTGGTGGCGACTCGAAACGAAATGCACCAGAATGTCAGATTATACTTATACTTTTCTTTTGGTGCGTTTGGGCTTTTCAACATTTGTCCAGCATCCATGTCATTGCTTTGCCCTTTTGTCGTCTAGGCGGGCTATTGGTTTGTCTGCCAAGAGAGCAGGCAGCCAAGTTCTGTTCCGAAATGAAGAGCCAGGGCTCTGGGTTCGGAGGTCAGGGGGCAGCAGGCGGGGCATGGATCATCGGCATCGTGGAGAAAGGCGACCGCCGCGCCCGCATCATCGACAAGCCCCGCATCATCGAGGTCCCGCCTCGAGGAAGTCAGGCAGCCAATCAGGACAGCAGCACGACTAGCCCTGCCCCCAGCCCCAATCTGTCATAGGTGTGTGTGTGTGTGTGTGTGTGTGTGTGTGTGTGTGTGTGTGTGTGTGTGTGTGTGTGTGTGTGTGTGTGTGTGTGTGTGTGTGTGTGTGTGTGTGTGTGTGTGTGTGTGTGTGTGTGTGTGTGTGTGTGTGTGTGTGTGTGTGTGTGTGTGTGTGTTAATGTAATAATCATATCCCCTCATCCAGAAGTTTAACAGCATATGACAAAAGGGTAATCTGTTGGACACTAGTCTTGGCTCACCTCTGTTCGGTGGACTTGAGATCAACTCTGTCTGCTTAATCTTTTTCTAAATATCGTCCAAGGGAGCTTGTTCAACTACCACTGGTTTTGTAAAAATAGAAAGAAAACATTCCAAATTTCAATTAATGCCATAAAGTGTGTTTCTGAAGACTGTTGTTTTTGATTGTAAGAAATGCTTTTTTTTTTTTTGACGTTTGTTTTTAATGCTTTTCTTCAGCGTGTTTAATGTTTGTGAATGAATCCATAGGAGGGACATTTTTTGGCCTCTGTCACCACCTATCTGTTCAGAGAGAGTTGAGCAGCTTTCTCTGGCACAGCTCGGTGGTCGGAATGCCATATCAGCTTACTGGTCGGCCAGTACCAAGCCTATTCTTCCCATTCTTAATGATGCTCTGCCCTATAAATCCCAGAAAATGGGCGTAGGTTGAGTGGATGTTTGCTTTTGAATGGGGGACTGTTCTTGTGTGCTGCAGGCCTAATGCTGTGAATGTGTAAATGCTCCTGAGTTTCACAATCAATAAAATCCAGAAACTCGTACCAACTGTCACTGGTATTGTTTTATTAGACACGTTGTTGCATTTAACTGGCGCATATGAAACTAACAAAACATAAGCTGAAACCGGTTGTCCCTCCTGTCCACCAGAGGGCGGCACAGTCGTGAAACACCACTAGGTCAACACCGGAACCCGATGCTGCAGCTCAGCTGTTAGAAACAAACGTCTAACCAGAAGAGCCTGTGAATGATTACTAAACGGTGAATGTTAACAATCAAGGCATAACGAACATTGCTTGATGTATAAAGTACATTTGGAGTTATATTTGATTTAAAAAGCGTTCATAACTGCACACAGACCGTTAACCGCTCCGTAGTTGCTTGGTAAATGCTTGGAAAATGCTTTGTATTCTGTGTGCTGTCTGAAACGTTTGTAGTGTCTTGGGTGAACAGGTGTGTTAGATATGTGGTGTATCTTTGTTTTTCATAAACTGTTACACTAAGGACTGCCATATTAACAAACTCCTTCGATCGGAGCAGCGATCATGCCTTATCTCGGCGGCGAAGAGCCGGTGAAAGAGCTGAGGAGAGCCCTGGCCAACCCTAATGTCCAGGGTGACCACCTCCGTTACAGAAACACCGTCCTCAAAGTTATTAGGTAGGCTGAACTGTGGGGAGAAGGGGTTTCTCCTGCTTGTCATTTAGGAGATTCAGTCAGTGATGGCGCTCAGCTCAGTGTAAATCTTGCACTCACCTTTTGAAGGGTTCAGTAAAGTCTTACAGACATGTGCATCGCTTGTTCTATAACTATTACCAGTAAGAAGGGTGTGTCCGTGTTACATTCTGTTTACTATCCATCTCTCAGACCATATGCTTCCACCTCTTTGCTGTCCTCTCCACCTCCCCATCAGGGTGATGTCCCAGGGTGTGGACGTAGCAGGTCTGTTCAGTGAGATGGTGAAGGCGTGCGCGACGGTGGACGTGGTCCAGAAAAAGCTGGTGTACGTGTTCTTGTGTTCCTACGCCAGCCTCAACCCGGAGCTGTCCCTGCTGGTCATCAACACACTGAGGAAGGACTGCCAGGACCCCAACCCCATGGTACGCAGCCTGGCGCTGAGGAACATGACCAACCTCAGGTACGAGCGCTCCTTCTCGGGACGTTTTGTTTGTGTGCGAACGCTCAAGCACAGTTACAGTCACAAAGGTCTCCCGGGCCATCTTTTATGACACCCGACCTCCCCAACCCTAATCCCTCCAGAGGCCAAGGAAAACTCTAGGTCAGTATTCTAACTCCTTCATCCAGGGACAACCCTAGAGAAGGAACGCACAAGATGGATCCGTCCTTCCAGGGACGGTTAGGAGGGCAGTAGATGCCAGAACGGGCCGATAGCATAAACAAGCAAAACAGAGCAAGCAAACGAGATTTCGTTTTTGGAAGATAGAAAAGTTGTAATAAGTTCAACATCTGGTTGTCTGGCACACTAAAGTCATCAAAGGCTTCGTTTCTAGGCAGCTGCCCATAGTTGATGGTGTTATTGCAGCTCAGTCCAGAGTTGGGGGCTAGTGAGGAAGCTATCAGTCAGATGAGGGGGCCACTTGCCATGGGTGATATTACGGAGTGGCTATACTTGATAGCTGTTAATAAAAATGCAATGTTAAATTCAATCAAAAATGCATTGATACATATGGTAAATGAATGTATGACCTAAACCTGCATGAACCTGTTGTGCTGCAGCTTTTGCTCCATTAATAACTACACCCCAAGCCACTATGGGAAGGCGTGCGGGTTGAAATGGTATTTGATTGAACAATATTGTGCTCATTTAAATCTTTAGAAAATAAGGATGTATTAGTTCTACGTAAAGGCAATGGCGGTGGCACGGTGAATGGAAGCGTGAGAGCGATGCTGGAGTCGCTGCCCTAGACACGGTTGTCACGCCGTCTCTGCACGTGGGTTCCCAGGTTGCCCAGTCTGACGGAGTACGTGGAGCAGCCTCTGATGGCGGGGCTGAGGGACAGAGCGGCGTGCGTACGACGCGTGGCCGTCCTCGGCTGGGCCAAACTCCACAGCCTCCAGCCCCACGCCGACACAGGTAGAGACCAAGGAAGGAAAGGGAATATGTTTGTATCACAAAGGGCTGCGTGTGATGAGCATTCTCTTGTGTAAGGGACTTACCACCACGGTCTTGTTCACTCCAGAGCAAGATCATAGTGTCCCAAGCTGTGAAAATGTCCCGTAAAACCACCTAGATCCGCACCATCGCCGACAGCCTCGGAGCAAGGAGGGGCGGAGCGGCCCTCCCTGGTCAGCCGTGCCGATGGAGTTCAGCGTTCTGGAGCTCATGCCGTCTCATTCCCCTGCTTGTTTCCTACGAGGTGTTAGAACATAGTGAGCAGTGGTTAGGAGCCCAAAATATCACCTACAAACATTAAAAATGGAAATATTATATATGTGAGATAAATATATTTAAGTCTCCAGTCCATATTGGTCCAAACTGTTGAAACAGAGATTGTATCATATTATATATATATATATATATATATATATATATATATATATATATCATATATCATATAGATTGTATCAGGTTGCAGGGGGGAAAGGTTGTTGGTTTGAAAAATAAGTCCCGAGGACTTAGGAGAAATTCAGATAGCCAGAATGTGATCCACAGAACACAGTTTCAAGCTGTTTTCAAAGTTGTAGCTGTAAGACAACTTGGAGAACAAAGAAATGTGATGGAGGGTTGCTTTAATTATTAAATATTATTGTATTATTTTAATTGTGGTACACATGCAGGCTTATGTAAACGAGATATTCATAGATAGATTTTTGTGCTTTTGTTTGCACTTTTCACTTGTTTTACTATTTCTGTGAAGGCTTCACCAGTCAAGCCTTTGCTGTCTAATGCCTGGTGTGTGTGTGTGTGTGTGTAATGCCTGGTGTGTGTGTGTGTCTAAAGCCTGGTGTGTGTGTGTCTAATGCCTGGTGTGTGTGTGTGTGTCTAATGCCTGGTGTGTGTGTGTGTGTGTGTGTGTGTGTGTGTGTGTGTGTGTGTGTGTGTGTGTGTGTGTGTGTGTGTGTGTCTAATGCCTGGTGTGTGTGTGTGTGTGTGTGTGTGTGTGTGTCTAATGCCTGGTGTGTGTGTGTGTGTGTGTCTAATGCCTGGTGTGTGTGTGTGTGTGTGTCTAATGCCTGGTGTGTGTGTGTTTCTAATGCCTGGTGTGTGTCTAATGCCTGGTGTGTGTGTGTGTGTGTGTGTGTGTGTGTGTGTGTGTCTAATGCCTGGTGTGTGTGTGTGTGTGTGTGTGTGTGTGTGTGTCTAATGCCTGGTGTGTGTGTGTGTGTGTGTGTGTGTGTGTGTGTGTGTGTGTGTGTGTGTCTAATGCCTGGTGTGTGTCTAATGCCTGGTGTGTGTCTAATGCCTGGTGTGTGTGTGTCTAATGCCTGGTGTGTGTGTGTGTGTCTAACGCCTGGTGTGTGTGTCTAATGCCTGGTGTGTGTCTCCCAGACGCTGTGGTGGTCAACGAGCTGTACAGCATGCTGAGGGACAGCGACCCTGTGGTGATGGTCAACTGTCTGCGGGCGCTGGAGGAAATCCTGAAGGAGGAAGGTGGAGTCGCCGTGAACAAAGCCATCGCACACCACCTCCTCAACAGGTGGGTCTCTGAGCAGGCTAGGAGAGAGGAGGTACCGGTTGGGGCGGATCTGGTTCCCAGCTCCTCAACAGGTGGGTCTCTGAGCAGGCTAGGAGAGAGGAGGTACCTCAACAGGTGGGTCTCTGAGCAGGCTGGGAGAGAGGAGGTACCGGTTGGGGCGGATCGGGTTCCCAGCCTTCTTTGGGCCGTGACCCCGCTTTTAGGGCCCAACTATTTCACCTCATACATTGTTGTGCATGTGCTTTTCAACGGCATCCACATCTGCATGTACTGTCCATGTCCAAGTGGCTACCAACCATTTGATCTTTTATGGGACCTTTCAAGCCTTATTCTTTTTATCGTCAAACAGCATATCAAATATCTACCTCTTGAGGCGTCAGCCATCTCCTGCTCCAACCCCACATGCATATCAGGGGCCCCGTAGGTTGGGGGGCCTGAACGACGTGAGCTCTCCCTCCAGGTTGAAGGAGTGTGACGTGTGGGGTCAGTGTGAGGTGCTCCGCGTGCTGCAGCGCTACCGGCCCCAGACAGACGACGAGCTCTTTGACATCCTCTCCCTGCTGGACCCCTCCCTGCTCAGCCCCAATGTGCCCGTCATGGCCGCCACGCTCAGCCTCTTCCTCAGCCTCTGCTGCCTGGGCATGCCCGCCGTCAGCCTGGCCGCCCTGGAGCGTGCGCAGGGACCCCTGCTGGCCGCCTGTGGCAGTGCGTCCCAGGAGATGAAGTTCACGGCCCTTTGTCACGTGCAGGTGAACAAGCCTGTTGATATGAGCTTTCGTAGAGCAATTCGTATGCTGTTGAATTGTTTTGTAGATTTTAAGTTAAATAAGGATGTATTGCAATGAAGCACAGTTAGATTCTTTAACATGGTATTTCAATATGTCATATACAGTTTATATATACAATATAATCAAATGTGTGTGTACAAGTCCAGCATATAGGTTTACACCTGTAGAGCGGGTTCCAGGTCGTAACACATGAATGGCTCGTTGTCTGAGTTGCTCTACAGCTCTACATTGTGTCCCTGTGTGTATGCGCTTTCCTGTGAGAGGAGAGTAGCTGCAGATAGAAATGTACTTATGCAAAGTGTGTTTTGCTTCTGTTGATGCATTGATGCAAATGAACAGAGAGGAAAAGAGGTGGCATGCCTCAGTCCTCAGTGTCGATAAATGTGTTTCTTTGAACACATTTGCTTTGCAAATGAATTGTCACTACTGAACAAGGTCAACCTGACATCCCATTGTTGCATCACCTTGAGATGGTGAGGAAAAAGTAATTATTTGAGGACACCTCTGGACAGCAAAGTATTTAACCTAATGGAGCATGATCAAGGAAGGACACAGTGGGAGCAATAACCAATCCTCTTTAAAGACAAAATGAGGGTACATGATTCTCACAGGGAAACGTTCCCATCATGGGCAGTAATGACAGAGGAAGCCAAGGTGGAGTTGATTGGCCGTGAGTGAAGCCAGCGTGGCGGGAGCGGCCAAGTTCATTTGCAAAACTCGATTGGGGGGAAGTAGCTGCAAGATAACTAAACAAAGAGGTCAGGAGATAGACAAAGCTGCAGTATCAGACCTGGTGGCTGGAGTGGCATTGCAAAATCAAACCAACTTAAGACCTTTTCATTGGAGAGGGGAACGGTGCAATGATCATTTATACAAAGGCGTTTTTAATTGAACTAGTAGCAAAGCAAACACAGTTGGATATCGGTTGGATAGCGTTTGATATTTACATATGTGTGTGAATGAAATGCAGAAACAAAGTTGTGCGTGCTGTTGGGTTCCAGCTGCTGCTGCGCTCCCTGCCTGGGCTGATGGGGGAGCACTACAAACGCTTCTTCTGCGGCTACGCTGAGCCGGCCTACATCAAGCAAAGGAAGATGCAGGTGAACCGCGCCGCAACCGTTCTCCTTGTCCTCCTTCCCCGTTAATACACATCTCCGTTCACGGGGTATTTTGTCGAGTAGGACCGCCAAAACAGCAAGACATGGGGGTAACCTGGTCTCTGAACCACACCGTTTCCCCCACTAGAACAGAGAGGGATTTCTTGTCATGGATAATAATGGTGTATTGGGCTTGAAAGGAGGCAATAATCTGCTTGCCTGCAAAGCAAAAATATTGACTCTGGAGGCTCTTTATGATGCTGAGGGACTCAATCTTTAATCTTTATTCATCTTCTAAAAACTGTTTCACTTATGCTCTCACAGTAACACCCACTCTTCCCTCTGAACACACAGTTAAAGTTCTTGCCCTGCTTTTAATAAGCCACAACAGAGAGTTTCACTGGAATTCACTTGCTTGCTGTGAAGCATGCAACAAAACAACCAGAACTAAATAAAGACAAAGGGACCTTTACTTTGGAACTCTTCACCGGCCACACTTCTTCATCCCGGCTCCCTGTGTTGTTCTTCACACATTTCTCGATACTTGGAATCCCCAACGTAACATAAACAACTGCAGGCAAGGGGCTGTTTGACGTAAAGAACGTGTGCCCCTGTCAATGCAAACATGACAAGTAGATAGATCGAGAAACGGCTCGGGTCTCAATAGAGCCAAAGAAGTGTTGGATTTGAAGGGTCAGCAACAGCAGATGCGCTGGATGTTCCCATCGCCCGTAGGTACTGGTGGAGCTGGTCAACGATGACAACGTGGGCTTTGTGCTGGACGAGCTGAAGGGATACTGCACTGACGTGAGCGCCGACACGGCCCAGGCCGCCATCTCCGCCATAGGTAAACGGCCCCGCACTCCCGTGCAGTAGAGCCGCCGCCCGCCGGCTGGACTGGCATGGGCAGCGCCACAGGCGTGTAGGTAGTATATGTGGACGAAGAACTTTGACCTAGTGAGGCGGGCGAAACACTGGTCAATGTGCACAGGTGTGGGACAAAGCTAGTGAGACCTTTATACATGTGACGCCATAAACCAGGGAGGAACGAAGCCATAAACAGAGAGATTCTGTTTTAAATGCGCTGTACAACACACGATCATTGAAAGGGTTCAAATAGTTATAAGAGTGGAGTCTACTGAGAAAACCCCCCCTTTGTCACCCAGGCACTATAAAGTGCCTGGAGATCCAAAACGGGCGTGTACAGAGATTTGTCAGTGTCCAGTTTTGAGCGGAGGTAGCGGCTTTTAGAGAGTGTGGTGGTCAGTGCCTGAACGCTCCTTTAACGCCTGCTGAGGCTCTAACTGTCATCAGCGACAGACCACAGTGATGAGCTAGTGTTAAGGCTGAGCAGGATCTGGGCATTTATTTACCCTCGCCAGTACAGAGAAAGAGGTATGGTTAGGTTTTTGGACATGCAGTTTGTTACAGGTTAAAAAGGTGAACGTTGCGTAATGTCAAAGGTTTGAACAAGCGCGTCTGATCATTCAGTCATTTGAGTGTACTTTCTGTGAACCGCTATGTAAGCAGACTATCTCTGGCCTTTTGTGTTGTGTATGTCCCCTTTGGTCCGCTCTGTTGTGTCCTGCTGATGTTATGTTTATTTGTCTTGGCGTTCAGGCCGAATCGGGCGTAGCTACAGTGACAGATGCTTGGAGATCCTCACCGGTCTTCTTGGGCTCAAGCAAGAACACATCACCTCTGGTAACACACACACACACACACACACACACACACACACACACACACACACACACACACACACACACACACACACACACACACAGAGACTGACTGACTGACTGACTGACTGACTGACTGACTGACTGACTGACTGGCTGACTTTAGTTTAAAAGCAGTTGCTTGACAGTGAAATATTTCCTGTGTGGTATTAATAAAGTACTGACGTGTCTCATGTTAAAACCCAACCACATCTATATATATATATGCCTTCTGTCTGACACACTTTAAATACTGACTAGCATGGTCTGTAGTGATCCACCACAGCCGTGACAAAAACGACTCACAGAACACAAGATGCCAGATCCTATCCCCGCCAGATAAAAAGATGTGAGATAAAAAAGATGCGAGATGAAATACCCACGAAGGCTATGGCGAAGCCTGAGGTTCTGCCAACCGACCGAACCACCATCCAAATCCATCTTCACCAGATAGAAGTGCTTCCGTTGAATGAGATCAGGCATGATAGTTGAAATGTGAAATAAAACAGTGTGTTCTGTCTGTATATATTAGATACAATATATTAAGTATACCAAGTAAATTAAATGTCTCTCAAATTGTAAGATATATAGGCCAAACACAACAGCTAGAGTTTCTTTACTATTTGTTAGTCCCTATAATTACATAATTAAAAAGGTAAATGTCATTGTTATCTCCTTAGCTAGCACAACCAAACAATGACGGCCTTTCATTTTGTAACCCCACAAACCAAAACCACTCCAGCTGTGTTGTCTGGGGGATGTGGCCCGCAATAAAAGTATCTAGAACATTCACGCGCAATAAAAGAAAAGAAAAGAATCTCTAAACACACAGGGCCATGTGCTGTCATGGTGGGGGGATAGGGGTAGCTGGGCTGGGGCCATGTGCTGTCATGGTGGGGGGATAGGGGTAGCTGGGCTGGGGCCATGTGCTGTCATGGTGGGGGGATAGGGGTAGCTGGGCTGGGGCCATGTGCTGTCATGGTGGGGGGATAGGGGTAGCTGGGCTGGGGCCATGTGCTGTCATGGTGGGGGGGTAGCTGGGCTGGGGCCATGTGCTGTCATGGTGGGGGGATAGGGGTAGCTGGGCTGGGGCCATGTGCTGTCATGGTGGGGGGATAGGGGTAGCTGGGCTGGGGCCATGTGCTGTCATGGTGGGGGGATAGGGGTAGCTGGGCTGGGGCCATGTGCTGTCATGGTGGGGGGGTAGGGGTAGCTGGGCTGGGGCCATGTGCTGTCATGGTGGGGGGATAGGGGTAGCTGGGCTGGGGCCATGTGCTGTCATGGTGGGGGGATAGGGGTAGCTGGGCTGGGGCCATGTGCTGTCATGGTGGGGGGATAGGGGTAGCTGGGCTGGGGCCATGTGCTGTCATGGTGGGGGGGTAGGGGTAGCTGGGCTGGGGGGGGTGCTTGCGTGGTCTACCTCTACATCAACCCCCGCTCGCGGACGGACGAAAACGGGTCTGTATGTGTCCCAAGCCTTCATAACACGGACTACCAACTGTCATGAGCACGTGCATACTGAGATATATAGATATATATAACAATTATTTGCATTTCTCACGGTGAATGGACAGAAAAAGAGGCTCACATCATTTACATTGGAATTGTAGCTACGCCGTTCTGATCCGACGTTCTGATTGGCCCCCGGTGGCCAATCAGAACGTCCATCACCTCAATTCAAGGCTCCGCAATGCATTGTGGGCCAACTTTTAACATGCACCATTAAGTTAATGAATTGCTGCAGCGTCGGGCAACAAAATCACTTAGGCGTGATCCATGGTAATAGGTGCACTCTTGTGTGTGTGTTTGGTCTCCTGCCTCTCTGTCCAGTGGTGGTGCAGACCATGAGGGACCTGGTGTGGGTGTGTCCCCAGTGCAGTGACTCTGTGTGTGTGTTTGGTCTCCTGCCTCTCTGTCCAGTGGTGGTGCAGACCATGAGGGACCTGGTGTGGGTGTGTCCCCAGTGCAGTGACTCTGTGTGTGTTTGGTCTCCTGCCTCTCTGTCCAGTGGTGGTGCAGACCATGAGGGACCTGGTGTGGGTGTGTCCCCAGTGCAGTGACTCTGTGTGTGAGGCTCTGGAGGGCTGTGAGGACATGCTTCTCGACTGCCAGGTTTGTGTTAAGACAACAAAGCCACATTTGATTTCCTTGAAAGAAGTCCAACCTGTCAATGATGCATGCCTGGTTCTTCAACCAGAACATATGGGGGGGGGCATGGATTTAATCCATTACACTTGCTTCCCTTTTCTACTTGGCTGACTTTGCATTTAGATGTAGTCATTTAACAGACGCTGTTATCCAAAGCGACTTACGAGTGAGAATTGTAGAATTGAGGGGCTGGTGATGTTGGAATGGGTGTTCTCCTGCTCTCTTGCGTGTTCTTTTTCTTCTGGGAAGTCCGAACGTTTTTTGTCCCTGGGCCCTCACCGGCCCTCGGTCGCTGGTCGCTCTCCTCATGGTCGCGCTCCTCTCTGGGGCCGTCCTCTCCTTGCTCCTCCTCACCCCCAGGGCAGGCAGGCCTTGCTGTGGCTGCTGGGTGTGCACGGGGACCGGATCTCCGGCGCCCCCTACGTGCTGGAGGCCTTCGTGGAGCAGGTGAGGAGCGAGATGGCGGCGGCCGTGAAGACGGAGCTGCTCACCGCCGCCACGCGGGTGTTCCTGTGTCGGCCCGCCGAGACGCAGGACACCCTGGGGAGACTGCTGCACTACTGCATAGGTACGCAGTTGGTGTGGCTGCATTCCAAAAGTCTGTCTTAAGCTGTTTGCCTCGCACTTCTTGCTAAATCTCCAGATGTTTCCCTTGATCCCCGTTGTTCCCATTTGAACTGCTGAAGCTGCTCGAAAAGAAGCTTAACCTGCCGTCGAATCATCCTGGGGACTGAGGCAGTGGCTAGCAGTGACTTTGGACTCAAGGCATGCTGATGATAACCCCCCCCCTTTGATATCACACCACGGTATGGCCACATAGACCAAACAGGAATGGCTACGATGGTGCAGAATCAGCTCAGCTCTGCTAGTCGGTCCTTACTCCTTCGAGCTTCTGCTGGAGCTTGAAGCTCAAGGGATCAAGCCTCGGCTCGAGCATTAGTAAAACATTTTGGAATCCTGTGTGTGTGTGTGTGTGTGTGTGTGTGTGTGTGTGTGTGTGTGTGTGTGTGTGTGTGTGTGTGTGTGTGTGTGTGTGTGTGTGTGTGTGTGTGTGTGTGTGTGTGTGTGTGTGTGTGTGTGTGTGTGTGTGTGTTGTGTTTTAGCAAGCCCACCCTTCTTATAATAATACTGTAGCAAAGTCCACTACTACACTCCACCTAGGTGGCTCCCATACTCCACCTAGGTGACTTTCCTCAGGCTCCTCCAAACAAAAGGACACAGGGTGATGTTAAACCAGTTTATCGCCACGGTTGAGTATGATGACACAAACAGATGGTGCTCCATGCTGCCATGTAGGAGATCTCTCCCTGAGTGTGTGTGGAGATGGCTGGTTTAACCTGTGCACACTGATTACTCAGTGTGCAACAGGTGTGCAGCCTCACCCAGTATGATGTCACTCGTATGATGGAGAGCGCTCCTCACCAGGGCTGCCACACTCCACCTAGGTGGCCGCCTCACTCCCCCTAGGTGGCCGCCTCACTCCCCCTAGGTGGCTGCCACACCCCACCTAGGTGGCCGCCTCACTCCCCCTAGGTGGCCGCCTCACTCCACCTAGGTGGCCGCCACACCCCACCTAGGTGGCCGCCACACTCCACCTAGGTGGCCGCCTCACTCCCCCTAGGTGGCCGCCTCACTCCCCCTAGGTGGCCGCCTCACTCCCCCTAGGTGGGTGCCTCACTCCCCCTAGGTGGCCGCCACACTCCCCCTAGGTGGCCGCCACACTCCCCCTAGGTGGCCGCCTCACTCCCCCTAGGTGGCCGCCTCACTCCACCTAGGTGGGCGCCACACTCCCCCTAGGTGGCCGCCTCACTCCACCTAGGTGGCCGCCTCACTCCACCTAGGTGGCCGCCTCACTCCACCTAGGTGGGCGCCACACTCCCCCTAGGTGGCCGCCTCACTCCACCTAGGTGGCCGCCTCACTCCACCTAGGTGGCCGCCTCACTCCACCTAGGTGGCCGCCTCACTCCCCCTAGATGGGTGCCTCACTCCACCTAGGTGGCCGCCTCACTCCACCTAGGTGGCCGCCTCACTCCACCTAGGTGGCCGCCTCACTCCACCTAGGTGGGTGCCACACTCCACCTAGGTGGGTGCCACACTCCCCCTAGGTGGCTGCCACACCCCACCTAGGTGGCCGCCTCACTCCACCTAGGTGGCCGCCACACTCCACCTAGGTGGCCGCCTCACTCCACCTAGGTGGCCGCCTCACTCCACCTAGGTGGCCGCCTCACTCCACCTAGGTGGCCGCCTCACTCCCCCTAGGTGGCCGCCTCACTCCACCTAGGTGGCCGCCTCACCCCACCTAGGTGGCCGCCTCACTCCACCTAGGTGGGTGCCACACTCCACCTAGGTGGCCGCCTCACTCCCCCTAGGTGGCCGCCTCACCCCACCTAGGTGGCCGCCTCACTCCACCTAGGTGGCCGCCTCACTCCCCCTAGGTGGGTGCCACACTCCCCCTAGGTGGGTGCCTCACTCCACCTAGGTGGCCGCCTCACTCCACCTAGGTGGCCACCTCACTCCACCTAGGTGGCCGCCTCACTCCCCCTAGGTGGCCACCACACCCCACCTAGGTGGCCGCCTCACCCCACCTAGGTGGCTGCCCCACTCCACCTAGGTGGGTGCCACACTCCACCTAGGTGGCCGCCTCACTCCCCCTAGGTGGGTGCCACACTCCACCTAGGTGGCCGCCTCACTCCACCTAGGTGGCCGCCTCACTCCACCTAGGTGGGTGCCACACTCCACCTAGGTGGCCGCCTCACTCCACCTAGGTGGCCGCCTCACTCCACCTAGGTGGGTGCCACACTCCACCTAGGTGGCCGCCTCACTCCACCTAGGTGGCCGCCACACTCCACCTAGGTGGCTGCTTTTTTGTATCATTGTGTGTATCACCGTGTTTTCCAGAGGAGGAGATGGACATGTGCGTGCGTGACCAGGCACTGCTCTACTACCGCCTGTTGCACTGTGGGATAGAGGAGACGCGGTGGGTCCTGCAGGGTCGAAGGTCGGACCCCTCTCTGGGTGTTCTGATTGGCCGGCCCGCCGAGCCCGTCAGCCAATGGGCGCGCAGCTTCAACACGCTGGACCCCCTGAGGCAGTGGGGCGCGGGGAACGGGTCACCGCCTCAGGGAGCTCCTTATCACCTCGACCCCAAGCCCAGCGTTGACCTCCGTGACCCCCTGAACCCCCGCCAGGACGGAGAGGAGACTCTCACCGGTGAGGTAGAACTAGAACCTCTTCACGGAGGTCATAAAGGGACGATGGTCCTGCTACCTTGATGTACCAGGACACGGGGAGCTACCTGGGGTACATCAAAGCAGCAGGCCTTGATGTACCAGGACACGGGGAGCTACCTGGGGTACATCAAAGCAGCAGGCCTTGATGTACCAGGACACGGGGAGCTACCTGGGGTACATCAAAGCAGCAGGCCTTGATGTACCAGGACACGGGGAGCTACCTGGGGTACATCAAAGCAGCAGGCCTTGATGTACCAGGACACGGGGAGCTACCTGGGGTACATCAAAGCAGCAGGCCTTGATGTACCAGGACACGGGGAGCTACCTGGGGTACATCAAAGCAGCAGGCCTTGATGTACCAGGACACGGGGAGCTACCTGGGGTACATCAAAGCAGCAGGCCTTGTGTTAGTTTGTTTTTTCAGAGTGCTCCGCCTTTTTTGTGAGGCCTCTGCCAGCGCTTCTAGTTAGAAACACGTGAAACGTTTCACAAAGGCACTGGCGTTGCACGCTGTGGGGTCGACACGGCCCTCGGTTCTCCGATTCGGTCAGCTTTAAAGGGTTCTCTCCTGACTAAATACAACAAGCGACGTCTAGGCAGCCATGTTTGACAGAACTTAATTCAGCCATTCCGATTTGGTTATGCTAATATCGGTCTATTGTTTTCTTCCTCTTTCCACCCCCGTTGCTCCACTCAGCAGCAGAGAGTGTGAACCTACTGCTCCCAGCCCCCTGCACTGGGCCCCTGGCCCCTGGCTCTGGGGGACCCCAGCTCAGCCTGTCCCTCTCCCCGGCCCTCAGCCCCGAGGAGTTTGAGCGGCTGTGGCTGGGGGGCCTGCAGGAGCCGCATGGCGAGCCAGGTAGAGAAGAAGTCCTAGAGGGTTGCTACTTGCCGACGGTTGCTAGGTGTCCACCAGCAGGTTTGGGTGGAATGTGTTGATGATGTTGGGAGGAGGGTGGGGATTAGCCTGCAAACCTGCAAAATGGCCCACTTCTGATTTAAATGTATTTATTTACCGGGGTTATGTATGGGTTATATTGCTGTTCAGACTTTCGCCATCTCCACTCGCTACGATCAGATTTCTTTTTGAGGGGAGGGGGGGGGGGGGGGGGGGGGGTTGGTTTTCTTAAAGTGGCCGTCCACCAACATAACACTTTGGGGTAGTGGGAAAGAGTTTTTAATAATATTGTGCAACTTTCCAATATAACCTGTTATCTTAATCTTTATTGGTTGATTTAGTTTACACTAGGCGCCACCAATTGTCACCATTTAGCATCACTTGCTACATTGTTGGCTGGCGGAAGGAAGGGTACTTTGACTAGAAGCTGCTCTTTCAGTACGTCACCAAACACACCAAAACCCCAGCACCTTTGTGAGGACTCTGCCCTGAGCGTTTTGCACTGTCTGCGAGCCAACAGCGAGCTGGCGAGAGAGCCAACGTTGCTCCCGCCGATGTATTGGGAGACTGGACTCTGGTGCACACCTCTCCCTGCTGCCTTGCTCAGTTCGCTGGCCGCGTCCTACATCCACAGCAGAGCTTCGGCTGCACAGTGCCCGGGGTCAATTCTCTGCAAGTGCCGTCTGCGTTTTAGTTTGTTGTCAGTGCAGTCAAATACTCCTTCTGCCGTCCTACGGTGTAGAAAAGTGATGCAAAGTGTGTTGTTGGTGTGTGCACCGATTATACTGGAAAGTTCAACAAAACTATTTAAAATCGTCTTCTGTGCCCCTTAACAGAAAAACCACCAATGGTGGTGTTTGTTTTGCTCCATCTGAGCTGTGCGACATATCTCCTGCTAAAAGGGTGCTTGCTGATGCTCACTAGGTGCCAGGGAGCAGACGGAGGAGGAGGAGGAGGAGGAGGAGTGTGTGTGCATGCAGGAAAGGCTCCAGGTCTCCTCCGCCCTGCACCGCTCCTCCCCGCCACAGCTCCAGGCGGCGTTGCAGCTGGCCAACATCCAGACCATGGCCTTCACGCCGCCACACACGCTGCCCTGGAGGGTCTACCTGTACACACACACCCGCTGGGAGAGCCCCAGCCCACCGGCCGGCGACACACACACCCTGGTGCTGGGGGAGCTGCTGTACACGGGGGCGCCGGAGGACAAGGAACCCAGAGAGGACCGGCCGAGGGGAGGAGGCGAGCCGAGGGGAGGAGGCGAGCCGAGGGGAGGGGAGAGCGAGGAGGGAGGAGTGAAGGTGACGGTGAAGCAGCAGCCGAGGGACGACGAGGCCGTGAAGGGCTTCCTTTTGGTCCTGAGTGACGCGCTGCACACCTTTTCTTCGGAAAGCTGTTGAGCTCATGGCGGGGAAAATCCCACCCGCACGCACACACACACACACACACACACACACACACACACACACACACACACACACACACACACACACACACACACACACACACACACACACACACACACACACACACACACACACACACACACACACACACACACACACAATTACAAACGTTAATGGAAGGGGGATGAGGCCACTGAGTAATGGTTGTCAATCAAAAGCTAGGTAATGCAGGGCTTTTATGTTAAGGAAGTGGAACATACGCGTGCAGGGCTTTTATGTTAAGGAAATGGAACATACGCGTGCAGGGCTTGCTCCTGCAACGTACAAACACAGGAGACTCCTACCGCCATGTTTAACCACCCAGTGGGCCATGAACTGAAACACCTTTCATGACAAGAATCCATTTGTTGGGAATAAAGTTGATTTCGGTAATTGACCCTGCATAAATGAGCAAGTCTGTGAAAATATTATTGAGTCACGCAATATGACGGCTGCACGTCAAATGAACATTGATGAATATGAATGTGCTCGGCACCCGCCCACACCACCAGGTGTCCCACCAGGCGTCTGAATTAAGCATGCACTCTTCTCGGAGAAGTTCTCCACCACTGGTTTCTATACAGTTGCATTAGTTTCCACATGTCTTTTAGGTAGCTGGCTACGGGCATGGGTAAAGGAAAATACCCAAACGACAGAACCGTGGGAGTTTGAAGTTCCTTGGTTCGCTCTGGGTATGGGGGGGGGGGGGGGGGGGGGGGGGGCAGTAACAGTCCTCTGAGTTGGAATGATGGCAGGGTCCAGGGAGGGCCATGCCGGTGTTACACCGTATTCCGTGACCCACCGTGAAGTGTGTTAATATATAAATGGTGTTGGTTAATTCTAAACAGCATTTTACACAGTAGCCTATTGTAGGAAATGCTCAAAGGTAAATCAACGTAATTAAACACTGATTGTTGCTTCTTATGGGGAAAGAAGCAACGGTGGTGGACCGTAGTAAACGCCCCATCCATAGTATGTGTCTGTAAAATGCTAATCAAATCGAAAGTATTTATAAAGCACATTGAATAACAAGGGGATATGGGGGAGAGATCTTTCTTCATTACGAGCCCCTCTCTGACTGCTCAAACTGGTTTTTTGTTATAACGCCCCGTTTTTGATTACTGCAGTTTATGAAATAAACTAGGAACTAATGCCTGTTTAGGTGGGAAGTGTGTGTGATTGGAGTGACTTTGGTGGATTTGCAGCGTAAGGGTGGTTTTAGTGACCTAAGAGCAGAATTGAGGGAACAAATTTGGTGCGATCGCAACCACATGCCACAGGTGTCACGATACAATGGCAGACTCAAAATGCACGACTCGGACAGGGAATAACAGGTAAGAGAATGTAATTGTTCAAAGAACAAATGCAGGCAAAAGAACAAAAATGGCAGGTAGATATCGTCAGGAGTAAAACAATTGTCTGGTAACACTGGGAAAAACAAGCACTAGGAATTGTCTAGGAACACTGAGAAAAATCAAGCACTGGGAATAACGCTGGAGTGAGTAACTAACGAACAATTACAATCTGGCACAGGTAAATGGGACTCGTGTATTTATGCATGGGGTACAGCTGATACATTTCAAAACTAAACAGGAAGTGAAATAAACAGACAAACACAGAAGAAAAGCAGGAACATGATAACAGGTGGTTGCTTCCTCTTTTTGCCTGGTCCATTTAGTCCTTTCCTTTGCGTTTGCTCAGCGAATGCGGTTGTCTCTCTGTTTCCGAATCCGAGGTCCTTTTGCCTACGTTTGGTTTCGTGCTGGGGCGATCTGAAGCCCGCTGTCCACTGTGGAACGAGCGCGCAACGACCGCGCAGAGCAGACCGTATTGCGCCCTGAGTATGGTGACCACTGAAGGGGCACTGTAAATGCGAAAATAAAGGCTAAATACCTTAATAAATAAAGGTAATACTTTTGCACACATACAGATATGAGCATGCCAAATGACCTGAACATATTTGGTTAGGGTTTGACTCCTTTATTTTCGCATTTACAGTGGGGTCACAGAATACGATGGCCAGCTATCATGGATTGTGACCTATGGTGGATTGTTTCCTGTTGCGTGTGGACTGCTGTGATGATCGCAGACATGAATACACAGGATGTACAGGAATATACAGGATGACAAACGAAAAACGGAGGTTGCCGTCGGGTGCTTCGTCCCGAGGCCCGCCGTGCTTCCACTGGAACTAAAGGCTACTGCCGCTTCAGTGGCCAACTCGTGCGATGTTGCAGAAAATGTGCAACAGCGACCCCTGGGGTCCCACTTCCCGGCGGGTCACAGAACACGGTGTCACACCGGCACCCCCGGGTACAACGGTGAGTGTGCGCGACGCGCTTCTATCGCATTCTTCCGCTTTCCACTTGACATCGGTTGAAAGGGGAGGTGTGTTAATCAGCTGGACTACTTCCATGTGATGCTCACCGATTATGCCTCAGATACACCGTTCATGTCGCAGGGACGACACGAATCCATTTACTGCGTCGCTTTCTAAACATACATAACACCAGGTAAGGTTGTTTGAATCGAGTTGTCCCATGAATGGGATTATAATTGTATTGTGGTGGAGTGCAGCTACAGGTTGTAAAATGTGCATGTCGTTGAGTCGGGCCATTGAGTCTAACGAATTGTATTGGCGTTATGATGAACGCTGTGCTCGGCTGAGTTGGAAATATTTTCAACAAGTAACGCAATAGTTTGTCAATTGTGGAATTGTGTTGGCGTCCAGTTGATAACGATGGAGGAATGGACCTAAAAAGTAAAATAGGCTTAGAAGTAGCATTGTATTTTTGTATATGTATGTGTATGTCTTTTTTAGTTTTTATCTCACACACACCTTCACACTCCACTGTAACAGCCGTAGTCTGTTGCTGTCTATTCTTCCTGAAACATTTATTTACAGGATCAAATCAATTATTAAGCGCTGCAATGCTGACTGAGTTACACACTGACTACACAAGTAACTGTGTGTGTGTGTGTGTGTGTGTGTGTGTGTGTGTGTGTGTGTGTGTGTGTGTGTGTGTGTGTGTGTGTGTGTGTGTGTGTGTGTGTGTGTGTGTGTGTGTCTAAAGGAAATGCGGTGTTATTTGACAAATGTTGTGCTAGGAGGTTTCCTGCTCATTACTTTCTATCTGATGGGTCAGTCTAACTTCCTGGTTACGGTAAGCGCGCATTGTCTTCAGCGAGGACTGCAGGATGACACCGAATTGTATTGATACACACATTTGAATGCTATTATTGATACAAACATCCATCCTGTTGTAGGCCTACAAGTCAAATATAACATAGAAATGAATATAACATAGAAATGTCCAAGCACGGCCAGGGTTTGAGTGCTTGCGTGTTACAGATTGTTAGTTTTTTAAATTATTATTTGTATTTCACATGGCTTGACTGGGACACAGCAACCATTGGTAAATCTGTTGGATCGGACATGGCCCCTTTCCATGAGTGAAGGCAGCAGTGAATCATGGGTAGACGGGGGAAACTACCTGCCGCTTAATGTGTCCTACCAGCTTCTGGCTGGAGCGCTGCCAATCAAGCAGAGTGAGACACACACACACACACACACACACACACACACACACACACACACACACACACACACACACACACACACACACACACACACACACACACACACACACACACACACACACACACACACACACACACACACACACCTGACCTAATTAAGTAATAAGGGCACACTTGATGCGCACGCTAGATGTATGGCCTTACATTTGTCTGACAAACTGACTTAAACTTGGTGAGATCGACCCTGTTCTTTGAGAGAGAGATGTTTAACACACACACACACACACACACACCCATCCATGACAAGCCTCTACGACTCCTCTACTCCACCCAGAGTTCCTTACGATCGGAATGGCGTCGGTGAAGAGGAAGAAAGGCAGCTACCTCCTGCCGACCCTGGAGTCCATCTTCTCCCAGTCGTCCTCCGAAGAGCGCGCCGCCATGGTGGTGGTGGTGCTGCTCGCTGAGTTTGACCCCGAGTGGCGAGGGGCCATGGTGGATGAGATTAGAGCTGCCCACGCTTCTGAACTGGACAAGGGCCAGCTCCTAGTAATACATGTACCGCCACAGTTTTATCCACCTCTTACAGGTACAGATTTGTGGTAACAATGTATGCGTACAAAGTGGTGTGTCCAGACAGATTTCTGTAGTGGTGGCCCAGAATAACATAAGGCGAGGGGAAAGCAGCCCCAACCCTTCTAAATCCACCGTATAAATATTTTCATTTTTTGCTGGGGGGGGGGGGGTTGGTTATGGGACACACGTCCCCCGCCAAGTCTGATCTTTCTGCTGCCGCTTCCCCTGCAGCCCTCAAGAGAAACTACGACGACGCCCCGGAGCGAGTGTCCTTCCGCTCCAAGCAGAACGTGGACTACGCCTTCTTGATGCACTACAGCAGCAGCCGCGGCGCGTACTACCTCCAGCTGGAGGACGACGTCAGCTCGGCCCACAGCTTCCTCACCACCATCCACAGGAGTATCCAGGAGCGACGGTCGGTTAACTGGGCCATGCTGGAGTTCTCCAGCCTGGGCTACATCGGGAAACTCTACAAAGCGGCACACGTACCTCTCCTGGCCCGTTTTCTCTTCCTGTTTTACCAGGAGATGCCCTGCGATTGGCTGCTCACTCACTTCCGCGAGCTGCTTGTCCAGAGGGAGCAGATCCTCATCAAGCCCTCACTGTTTCAGCATATGGGGTCCTTCTCCTCCTTTAAGGGCAACGCCAACAATCTGAAGGACAAGTTCTTCGAAAAGGACGTCTACTCCAATCCTCCGGCAGATGTTTACACCGATATAGCCGTCTTCAAGGACCACGTGCCCAGGCTGGCGTGGGAGGGAGGGGAGGGATACTTCTGGGGGCGCACACCAGAGCGCGGAAGCTATCTGATGGTGGTCCTCAGAGCGCCCGCTGTTGTGACCAGTGTGAAGGTGGAAACGGGCTTGGAAGGGAAAGACATCCTACAGTTCGCTGTGGTGGAGCTGGGCCAAAGCGTTGAAACCACAGTGAGGGGCGAGAAGAGCTGTAAGGACTTCAAACCACTGGGGAAAATGAACGACGGGATGTTTGAGAAGAAAGATCTGGAGCTGGAGTTTGGCTCCTCCTCTTCCTGTTTGCGGTTGCGAGTCACAGGCAAACAGAAAGATTGGATAGCCATTATGAAAATTAGAATCACTGTCAAGACCGAAGCGCAGCTGCACACCAGCCTTGGGTAAGGGAGGTGAATTTCATTGGGTTATTATTGAGCTTTGTTTGATCTGGTATACGCATACAGACTTGCACAAATGAGTTTTATAATGCTAATTCCTATTGCATCCTTGAGGGTCTCCCAGCTGTGTGTCTGATGGGTGAGATCCAATTAAACCATCAAAAAGAATGGCTCAAAAACATTCACACAAACTTTGTCCCCAACATGGTCAATTGAATAGTTTTGTATTGAATCAAGTGCAAAAACGGCCCGTTCTTGGTTTGGTGTCGCGCACATTTTGACGATGGCTGGTTTCAGCAGCCTCACCTGGCCGGGTCTAATTGGACTCTGGGGCCGGGTGAGGCTGCACACCTGTTGCACATGGAGTAATCAGTTGAGTAAACAGGATAAACCAGCCGTCTCCACACACACTCGGGAGATGTCCTGCACGGCAGCGGCGCGCCCTCGCCACGTTCATTAACTACAACTGTAACAACAAACCGGATTTAGTGTGGCTGACGAAAGGGAGGGGCATGGAACTCTGCTACACCCTTTTAAAATGTACAGTTAAGAATGGAAGCCCGCAGGTGACTCAATTCAATGGAGAGGGTGAACCTGAAGCATGAATGAAACTTAAAATAAAAGTGAAATGTGTGATAATATTGTAATTGGGTGGCATTAATTAATAGTTATTGTGCAAACTTAACCCTATTCCATATTCCCAACCCAGAAAAAGAGCGTCTGTAAGAGGTCCCCATCACCCAACCGTGAAAGTTATAACATTGACATGGTTTGAAATAATTATTAAAAATTTACACTTTAATATAAATCGACATTCCTCTATCATTAATGTAGCGTAATTCACTTATTTGAATCTACACGTAATAAACTACCACACTTTAAACAAGCTAGTAAAATAAACTACCACACGTAATACAAGCTAGTAAAATAAACTACCACACGTAATACAAGCTAGTAAAATAAACTACCACACGTAATACAAGCTAGTAAAATAAACTACCACACGTAATACAAGCTAGTAAAATAAACTACCACACGTTAAACAAGCTAGTAAAATAAACTACCACACGTAATACAAGCTAGTAAAATAAACTACCACACGTAATACAAGCTAGTAAATAAACTACCACACGTATACAAGCTAGTAAAATAAACTACCACACGTAATACAAGCTAGTGAAATAAACTACCACACGTTAAACAAGCTAGTAAAATAAACTACCACACGTAATACAAGCTAGTAAAATAAACTACCACATGTTAAACAAGCTAGTAAAATAAACTACCACACGTAATACAAGCTAGTGAAATAAACTACCACACGTAATACAAGCTAGTAAATAAACTACCACACGTAATACAAGCTAGTAAATAAACTACCACTCGTAATACAAGCTAGTAAATAAACTACCACACGTAATACAAGCTAGTAAAATAAACTACCACACGTTAAACAAGCTAGTAAAATAAACTACCACACGTTAAACAAGCTAGTAAAATAAACTACCACACGTAATACAAGCTAGTGAAATAAACTACCACACGTAATACAAGCTAGTAAAATAAACTACCACACGTAATACAAGCTAGTAAAATAAACTACCACACGTAATACAAGCTAGTAAAATAAACTACCACACGTTAAACAAGCTAGTAAAATAAACTACCACACGTAATACAAGCTAGTAAAATAAACTACCACACGTAATACAAGCTAGTAAATAAACTACCACACGTATACAAGCTAGTAAAATAAACTACCACACGTAATACAAGCTAGTGAAATAAACTACCACACGTTAAACAAGCTAGTAAAATAAACTACCACACGTAATACAAGCTAGTAAAATAAACTACCACATGTTAAACAAGCTAGTAAAATAAACTACCACACGTAATACAAGCTAGTGAAATAAACTACCACACGTAATACAAGCTAGTAAATAAACTACCACACGTAATACAAGCTAGTAAATAAACTACCACTCGTAATACAAGCTAGTAAATAAACTACCACACGTAATACAAGCTAGTAAAATAAACTACCACACGTTAAACAAGCTAGTAAAATAAACTACCACACGTTAAACAAGCTAGTAAAATAAACTACCACACGTAATACAAGCTAGTGAAATAAACTACCACACGTAATACAAGCTAGTGAAATAAACTACCACACGTAATACAAGCTAGTAAAATAAACTACCACACGTAATACAAGCTAGTGAAATAAACTACCACACGTAATACAAGCTAGTAAATAAACTACCACACGTAATACAAGCTAGTGAAATAAACTACCACACGTAATACAAGCTAGTAAAATAAACTACCACACGTAATACAAGCTAGTGAAATAAACTACCACACGTAATACAAGCTAGTAAAATAAACTACCACACGTAATACAAGCTAGTAAAATAAACTACCACACGTAATACAAGCTAGTAAAATAAACTACCACACTGTGGGAGTGTGTGTGGATGGTGGCTGGTTTAAGCAGCCTCACCTGGCCCGAGTCAGACTGATTGGAGTCTGGAGCTGGGTGAGGCTGCACACCTGTTGCACATTGAGCAATCAGTGTGCACAGGTTAAACCAGCCATCACCACACACACTCAGGGAGAGCTCTCTGGCATGGCAGTTGTGTCATCATACTCAACCTTGACAGTAAACCGGTTTCAACATCACCACCCTGTGTCCATTTGTTTGGAGGTCACCTAGGTGGAGTGGGAAAAGCCACCTAGGTGGCGTGTAGTAGTGGACATTGCTACACACACGTTATACAAGCTAGTAAAATAAACTACCACCAAATACCAACACCTTAGCTCCCATTGAACATTTGAATGAGCTGAGGAACTTTCAAGTGTCTTGCAGACAAAATTGGGCCACATTGCAAATCTCGATCGTATTAGGTAAAGTAGCTGCCATGTTGCCTTACACTATCCTTTCCTGTTTTAATCTGAACATCCCAACTTGGGTAGGTTTCCTCCTGGCTGCCCTGTGCGTCAGGCCCTCCAGACTGGGAGGCTATGGGCCCGACCACAGTTCACTGTGAGGCCCTCCAGACTGGGAGGCTATGGGCCCGACCACAGTTCACTGTGAGGCCCTCCAGACTGGGAGGCTATGGGCCCGACCACAGTTCACTGTGAGGCCCTCCAGACTGGGAGGCTATGGGCCCGACCACAGTTCACTGTGAGGCCCTCCAGACTGGGAGGCTATGGGCCCGACCACAGTTCACTGTGAGGCCCTCCAGACTGGGCGGCTATGGGCCCGACCACAGTTCACTGTGGGTGGGGAGGTCAGTGACCCCAGCTGAGGCACATACTACCCACGTACACAGACATGCACACCTGTTAAGGTTGGGGATGCAGACCAGTGAAAAGCCATAGGTTGGGAGGTCTGGCTGGCTAGGCCAGTGGTATTGCATGTAACTACGCATTCAAAAAGATTGTCTACCAGGGGGCTATGAAAAATATTTCAGACTACACCCTGACATAAAGACGGGCAACGTCAGACCCTGTTTCAAGGGCTAAAGGGGTACATCAGGCCCCCGCCTACAATTTGTGATCATGAAAGGGTCCTGGCTGTTCCCTGTGGGCCATGGTAACGATGCCTAGGGGAACCCACACACACACACACTAGGGGAACACACACACACACACACACACACACACACACACACACACACACACACACACACTAGGGGAACACACACACACACACACACACACTAGGGGAACCCACACACACACACACACACACTAGGGGAACCCACACACACACACACTAGGGGAACACACACACACACACACACTAAGGGAACACACACACACACTAGGGGAACACACACACACACTAGGGGAACACACACACACACACTAGGGGAACACACACACACACACTAGGGGAACACACACACACACACACACACACACTAGGGGAACCCACACACACACACACTAGGGGAACCCACACACACACACACTAGGGGAACACACACACACACACTAAGGGAACACACACACACACACTAGGGGAACACACACACACACTAGGGGAACACACACACACACAGTAGGGGAACACACGCATACACACTAGGGGAACACACACACACTAGGGGAACACACACACACTAGGGGAACACACACACACACTAGGGGAACCAACACACACACACACACACACACACACACACACTAGGGGAACCCACACACACACACACTAGGGGAACCCCCACACACACACTAGGGGAACACACACTTGAGGAACACACACACACACTAGGGGAACACACACACACACACTAGGGGAACACACACACACACACTAGGGGAACACACACACACACACACTAGGGGAACATACACGCACGAACACACACACACAATAGGGGAACACACACACACACACACACACTAGGGGAACACACACACACACACTAGGGGAACATACACGCACGCACGAACACACACTGCCGACGGCAGCCGTAACAAATTGTCACACACTCAATAGTATGGTCATGATCATTGCGCTCAACAACGGAAATGGTCCTTACACACTGTAGTTATCTGTAGTTACCCCCCACCCACCCACCCACCTTGGAGCTTAGGTGTTCATCACATCACACAAATGTTTTGCAGACTTGCAATAAAATAAAATGAAGTTCTGAGCCCTTTCGCCTAAAAATAATAAATAATTTGAGTCGGTAGTAGCCTACTTTGCTGGCTGGTATTACGTGTATAATTAGTCAATAACCTCATATTTAATGATAGAGGAATGTCGATTTTAAAGATTGTTTTCATAAAACATATTAAACATTATTAAAAACCATATCAACGATGTAACTTCCACGGTGGGTGATGGGGACCTCGGCTGGTGACTTTATAGACTTTATTTGGGTAGGGAATATGGAATAGGGCCAACAGTTTCCACAATAACTATTAATGGCCTTAAGCACTATGAATGACCTTGTGCTTGAATGCTACTACATCAATAATATAAGCTTAATCTGAAGCTACAAGGCAACCAATTCATCCGCCAAATGCCTCGTTCAAATGCTCGCCCTGAGCAGTGTGCAGACTATTATCACTATCATTATCACTATTCTGTGTAGAGAATCTAACAAAAATCAGGTATACAACAAAAACAAACGGATAAACCAAAACCACTCCAACCCAATAACAGTACAGTGAGAATATACAGAAAGTAGGACGCTACAAGTACAACCCATCAATGAAACCCAGCATGAGTGTATTTCAGAAATACAGGACCAAAGACCTGCACACAGAAAAAGAAGATCACACATTGCATGAAGGCTAAACATGCAGGTGTTGTCGTTGCTCCTTGCTGGAGGCCCCCGGGACCCCCGAGCTGCAGGGGGGGTTCTGGGACTGGGCTGGAGGCGGTGGGGTGGGGTTGGTGGCGGAGGGTGTGCTTCTGGGCGCGGGAGCGGAGGAGTCGTGCTGTGCATCGTGTTCCGCCTAAGAAATGGAAGAATAACTTTTGCCTTTACTCCCTGTTGTCACCGCAAACATTTGACCTGAGACCAAGAGAAAAACCCAAGCTACTTTTGGCCAAGCAACTTTGAAGCGCAGCCATTTAAGGTTTTATAATTAAGATAACGATTTGATAATCAACCGAAAGTGTTTGTGAAGAAGTGAGGTTTCAACAAAGCTTCTTCTGGGAAAGATGTTGATATTTTGTCACATTGGTGCTTTCCTCTCAGTAAGTTACAACCTATGAACAAATCAGGTTATACATAGTCTGAATCACACATGGTCTCTTGACCACAAACCTTTTTCTGTTTTTTATTCTCTGGCTGATAAAAACAAGTGGGAAACTAGAATCACAACCAAATTATTCTATAACAATGCACCGAGACAAAGAATGACCCTGGCTATGGTTCAATGTGTTTTTCTTTTCCAATCTGTGTCAGGATGGCTTTACCGTCTGTTTCTGACTGGATTCTGTTCTCCACCTGCTGAGATGATGTGATCCTAAAAGCCGGCTCACTGGAATGTCTGACCTTTGGAGGTACTAGTCATATAAATACTTGATCGGAAACTAACTTCTGATGGTAACTTTGCTCTGTGTTGACGGTTGCGTTCCTTTTTAAGATATCTGTTGGAACCACTGGCAGCACACTAGCCAAACAACATTTTTTATTGTAGGGTGAATGACAAATGTTTGAGTTGAGTGGCAATTACTTCACAACACTCTTTATCCCACGCCCATCACCGCAGTATGGGTGTGGGATCATGCATGTTTGTTGTGCGTTCATGATTTCCTGTTCATCTGCCTGAGATCAAGCAGGTGTAATCAAGCAACCAATTACACAAAAGGTTGCATTCTATGAAAGGGCTGAAAGGACATCAGGAGTTCCTGTAAGATATCCAACCAGAACTGTTGGTGTAGTACGTGTTAAAACCGGTATGGTGGGGAATGGCTCAAGAAGCAATGGTTTCACTCCCACTGACGATGCCAAGTCGACTCACTTTACAAATTTGGACCGCCAAAAGGGTGGAGCTTAACCTAGTCCAGCTCCACCTCTCTGGACTGAGTCCGGCTGATTGGGTTTTACGCTGGTTAAGGTTAGGTTTAGGGGTTAAGGTTAGGGTTATGGTAAGGTTTAGGGGTTAAGGTTAGGGTTATGGTAAGGTTATGGTAAGGTTTAGGGGTTAAGGTTAGGGTTATGGTAAGGTTTAGGGGTTAAGGTTAGGGTTAGGGTTATGGTTAGGGGTTAAGGTTAGGGTTAGGGTTACGGTTAGGTTTAGGGGTTATGGTTAGGTTAAGGGCTTAAGGTTAGTGTTATGGTTAGGTTTTAGGGGTTAAGGTTAGGGTTATGGTTAGGGGTTAAGGTTAGGGTTATGGTTAGGTTTAGGGGTTATGGTTAGGTTTAAGGGTTAAGGTTATGGTTAGGTTTAGGGGTTAAGGTTAGCGTTATGGTAAGGTTTAGGGGTTATGGTTAGGTTTAGGGGTTAATCTTCTGGTTAGGTTAAGGGGTTAAGGTTAGGGTTATGGTTAGGGTTAGGGTTATGGTTAGGTTTAGGGGTTATGGTTAGGTTTAGGGTTAGGGGTTATGGTTAGGTTTAGGGGTTAAGGTTATGATTAGGTTAAGGGGTTAAGGTTAGTGTTATGGTTAGGTTTAGGGGTTATGGTTAGGTTTAGGGGTTAAGGTGATGGTTCGGGCGATGGTTAGGTAGAACAAATAAGGTTTCCGGCACCGAATAGGGTGACACTCAAACGTGCGTTTTTCTTTGGTTAGAGTTTTTTTTTCATTGTTCCTACTTCCGTCACGCCAGGAGCCTTTCCGTCATGCCAGAGGCGTGATACGCTAGGGGCTTCTCTGGGGCTGCAGCTAGATGCTACCTGAACTTGTGCTACCAAGTTGTATGAGTGTGCTGGGGAGGGGCTAGACCTGAGCTGGGGGTGCTGCTGGACCTAGAGGTGGAGTAGACCAAGCTCCACCCATTGGGTCCACAGTGAGCAGCCTCTCACCTGGTACGGCGAGGCTGTGTCTTTGCCGCCATCTTGAGGCTGAGTCGTGCTAGTGCATTTTGGATCAACGGCCTGGGCTTGAAGTCTTTTCAAGCCCTCCACAGAGCGGCTGGTAGGGTTGATGCATTGAGGGTGGAGTCGAGCTGGGAGATCCCAGGTCCCCGTAAAGGCCGGCCACGAGCTTCCTCTCTATCATTAAGAACGTGGTTGATTAACACTTGAGCTATGCCTGGATGCAATGCGGTACTATAGTCACAATTAGACATGAAGGGATGTGATTTTTTAAATAATTGTTTACCTTGGCAGCTCCTGGCATCAGATGTCCTCTGTCATTAGCAATAAAAGTGGTGTGACCTTCTAGAGCAGTGGGTCTCTTGTCACACACACGCGCGCACACACACACACGCACACACACACACGCACACACGCACGCACGCACGCACGCACACGCACGCACGCTCAGTCAGTAACACCGACCAACAATTATGTAGCACCTACTATCACCTTCTAACTAGGCTACTTAAAGCCATGAAAGTCCACCCACCTGGTTGCACGGTTTAGAGACGCACCAGTTCTGCAATCTCTGCGACTTGTAAGAACTCTCATACTGGAAATTATAAGAAACAGAAATATATCAGTAAATAAATCAGTAAATTAAACTACACAAAGCCCAGTAATATAATTGTTTTTACTTTCTGACCTGGTTTGCAGAGTAATTAGAGGACATCATGAATCGGCAGTAGCCTGTATTCTGTTTAATGTTTACTGGTTGCTTAGTTACGAGGCTTGTTTTGTTCTGCACGATATGTTTTTTTTTTCATAAACTTTATTGGCAGAGATGTTTCATTACATACATTTAAAATCTCTCCTGAAGAAATATGAGACCAAGTGCATATTTCTTATTTGTTATTTTTCTACAATGGTAGAATGATGCTCATCAAATCAGTAGGCCTACATTTTAAATTATAAAAGGATGGGCTTTTTAATTGACTGATTTATTGATTTAATAATTTAGTAATTATTTAATTCCGTTACAACATGTGACAAAAATTGAATTTGTATAATAGCTGGGCTTATCAACTATAACTAGACCTACTATTTCCTTTAATAGACATTAAGTTGTGTCTTAAGTTTTTGCTTAGAAAGGTTTTCCTTTATACGCAACAACAACAACAACAAAAAAACATCACCGGTAACTCTGGTATCCAAAAAGTGTAGGCCTATAATAAATCCATAAAGGCACAGAAGCATGTTTACTGTGCGTATGTTCGGCCCCGGGACGATAGATGGCGGTCGTTTGTGAAGATCAAAGTGCAATGCCATTTAACAAACCACAGAAGAACAGTGTTGTCCGGCGGTGTGTAACCAACATGCAACGAGAATAGTTTAACAGGTTACGTTATGCAAACTGTTTTGATCTAAATAACGGGCGCAGCGTTTGGAGTCAGAACTGTACATATTGGAGCTGATCTGTTGCGCCGTGTGATCTACAATTCGCCTCGGTGGGGTTTGACGTCTGCTCGGGATTTTTTGTACCAACAGCCTGGTTTACCCAACCCGTCTATAGTCTATAGGCACGCGTCGTCTGACGTCGCCAGGAAAGGTGGTGAAGTGGCCAGCTCCACGGGGAATGGAGGGGCCGTCCTCCGGGGCGCCTGCTGCCCGTGATGGGCCGTCGCTGCTGGCGGCGGGAGGCGGCTCTGGCGCAGAGACGGACATCACAAGGGAAATGAAAACACACTTTCGCGTGTGTCGCTTTATCATGGAATCAGGTAACCTGGGGGTGGCCGTGCGGGCGTCGCACTTGAGTCAAGATTGTGATGGCTCGTTCTCATAATGTATTTAAAAACAAAACAAGAAAATGCAATATCAATGTGGTACTACTGGAATACTTCTAGCCCATAACAACACACTGGACCGAGTGTCACCGTGAATAATCTGTTTCAGGGGTGAAGCTAGGAATGCGCTCAGTGCCCGTGGCCACGGCGTGCGAGCTGTACCACAGGTTCTTTGAATGCGTCAGCCTGCGGGTGTATGAACCCTACCTGGTCGCTATGAGCTGTGTGTATCTCGCTGGCAAGGTGGAGGAGCAGCACCTCAGGACCCGTGACATCATCAACGTCAGCCACAGGTAACACGCTGCGCTTTGTGTTTGAAACCCACTAGACACTTGTGTGGCACCAACGTTTCTATAAATGTAAATGGTTTCCTTATGTGATGGTGTTGACTTGATCAAAAGTCCTCAAAGAATGCTAGGTAACGTTTATCCTCCAGGCTCTCAAGAAGGGCTTACTCTGCATGTAAATACATCGACACATCTCTTCCATCTCTTTGTGTTCAGTAGTCAAATTGCATTGACAGACAGGCGAAGAGGGGATTGATGCATGCGATCAGTGTAAGAAAGGATTTGAGATTAAGGGGAAATAGCAAGGAGGGACATGAAAAGCAACCAGACAAGTGGACATAGAGAGGCAAGTTTGTATAATAAATTGCCACTATGCTGAATAAAGTCGTTTGGGCAATGTATCTTTTTTAAACATTTTTACACACACACACACACACACACACACACACACACACACACACACACACACACACACACGCACACGCACACACAGGTATTTCAACAGTGCCAGCGCCCCCCTAGAGTGTGACAGGGAATTCTGGGAACTGAGGGACAGCGTTGTGCAGTGTGAGCTCCTGATCCTGCGACAGCTTGACTTCCACGTTTCCTTCAGACATCCCCACAAGGTGCAATAGACCACAGTACTCTGTCCATTTCGGCTGTTTATTTGCTTTGTATTTTACAGTTAAAAAAAAATGCGTATTTGTCAGGGCTGACCTTGATGATGATCAGGAAAAGGTGCTCTTCAGTCCAGGATTATGCATTTGTAGTCTTACAGATTTACAGGCTCATTTTTAGTGTAATGTTTTGTTTGTTGTTTAACACCTGGGATGACCAGATATGCCTCATTAAATTGTCAGAATGATAATGTATATATAAATGATGAAACCTAGCCTAGCGTGTAGAATTTCTATTTAAAATCCATTCCGCAATCCAAGTGGGTTGAGGGTTTAAAGGTGCTGTATCCAGTAAGCAGACCCTGCCCACTTTCTGCTGTACAGATAATGTGTGACACATCCCTGTGTTCCCTCCAGTATCTGCTGCACTACCTGCTGTACAGATAATGTGTGACACATCCCTGTGTTCCCTCCAGTATCTGCTGCACTACCTGTTGTACAGATAATGTGTGACACGTCCCTGTGTTCCCTCCAGTATCTGCTGCACTACCTGCTGTACAGATAATGTGTGACACGTCCCTGTGTTCCCTCCAGTATCTGCTGCACTACCTGCTGTACAGATAATGTGTGACACGTCCCTGTGTTCCCTCCAGTATCTGCTGCACTACCTGCTGTACAGATAATGTGTGACACGTCCCTGTGTTCCCTCCAGTATCTGCTGCACTACCTGTTGTACAGATAATGTGTGACACGTCCCTGTGTTCCCTCCAGTATCTGCTGCACTACCTGCTGTACAGATAATGTGTGACACGTCCCTGTGTTCCCTCCAGTATCTGCTGCACTACCTGCTGTACAGATAATGTGTGACACATCCCTGTGTTCCCTCCAGTATCTGCTGCACTACCTGCTGTCTGTGAAGGCTTTGGTGAACCGGCACGCCTGGACTCGAACGCCCGTTGCCGAGACTGCCTGGGCATTGCTTAGAGACTGTTACCACGGACCCATGTGCATCCACCATGCTCCCCAACACATCGCCATAGCAACGCTGTACCTGGCTTTGAACAGCTATGGAGTGGAGATGCCCGTCGGGGAGAGAGAGTGGTGGCAGGTGTGTGTGTGTGTGTGTGTGTGTGTGTGTGTGTGTGTGTGTGTGTGTGTGTGTGTGTGTGTGTGTGTGTGTGTGTGTGTGTGTGTGTGTGTGTGTGTGTGTGTGTGTGTGAAGCCCTTGTAACATTTAATCAGTAGCGCTAATAGCAATTGTAGACTAGTAGTTATAATGCCAAGCCAACATGTCCATAATGTAATTTTGACTAGTTGCAATTCTAATTAAGGATTTTTAAATGTTGAAATGTCAATTCTAGATATCTAAAATTCAATTCTGACTAGTCAAAATTTAATTATTGATATGTCAACTTGGAATTGTTACTAGTAAGAATGATAGATTCTGAAAATACAGTTGTAACTAGTGAAAACTATATTCGTACTAGTAACAATTATATTTGAGATGTCTACAATTCCTTTTATAACTGGTCAGAATTGAATTTTAGATACCAAAAAGGAATTTAGACTACTCCAAGTGTAATTGTAGATATCTTCAATGACGTACATATCTGAAACTAAAATTATAATTAGGGCGACAAATCCTAAACTAATATGGTAATTAGGGTGACATATCCAAAACTAATATGGTAATTAGGGCGACTAATATGGTAATTAGTGCGACATATCCTAAACTAATATGGTAATTGAATGTCGACCAATGGCTTTGTGGTATTTTAATAATATGACACCCTCACATCAGAAATGGTTTGTTGATATGTCGGACATATCGGAAATGCAATTGTTGATATCTGAAATGGGTAATTACATTTCCACTAGTTACAATCCTTTTTCAACATGTGGAAATTCAATTGTAGATATCTGTAATCGTTATTGTTACTAGTGAAAAATGAATTACTGATATCTATAATTCAATCAATGACATCTGTAAATCAGTCTCGAAATGTAATTTCTACATGTGAAAATATATTTGTAACATGTCAAAATTGTTTTACATATATCTTAAATTAACATTTCAACATGTCAAAACGACATTTTGACATGTTGAAATGTCATTTCCACTAGTGAAAACTAAATCGCTACTAGTCAGCCCAACTGATTAAATGTTAAAAGTGGTTGTGTGTGTGTGTGTGTGTGTGTGTGTGTGTGTGTGTGTGTGTGTGTGTGTGTGTGTGTGTGTGTGTGTGTGTGTGTGTGTGTGTGTGTGTGTGTGTGTGTGTGTGTGTGTGTGTGTGTGTGTGTGTGTGTGTGTGTGTGTGTGTGTGTGTGTGTGTGTGCGCGCGCTTGTGCGTCTACACCACAAAGCCTTCATTAGTAATGAAAAGAGGACGATTGAGATCTTGCCATTCTGTATGTGTGTGTGAGTCAGTCTATGTGCAGCTAACTTTGTGTATCAGCTAACTAAGTGTATCAATCCAATCTGTTCATATCCACACTGATCGAAACACTACAGTACCTAAAACAAGACATAATAATTGTATACTGTTATAAAAAATATGCTTTTCTTAATGTCTGTGTGTGTCTAGGTGCTGTGTGAGGACGTAACCAAAGAAGACATTAACGCTGTCATTTCTGACCTTCTTCAACTCTACGACATGGAAGCCAAGTGTATCTGAAGGGCACACACACTGGCCTGGATGTTGCCTAGTTGGTCTGAGCTGTGACTGCAGATGAAGTGCCGCCGCTGGCCACGGGGGGGAGACATTCTGCTGCTCCTTTCATTCAGCGTGGTGCTAATGGTGCTGTAAGGATGGGCATTTAAAAAAGTTAGCTTCAGTGTGGACTGCAGAGGGTGAATGATGAATTCACTGTTTAGTCAACATCATCAATAAAGATTTGACTTATAATACATGTTGTAAAAATTATTCCATATGTCGTTTATATCTTTTTTTCCCCATAATGTTCTTAACAAACCATATAGAGATAAACCATAACCATGTGCATATTGTGTTTTACATATATGTCCGTGTCATTTAATTGCAAAGTACTAGTGGGTCATGTGCTCGTAGGACTTTACAAGGACAGCTCAGTGGGGTGATGTACAGACAGGACAAAATGAATATTGTCAAGTATTTCTGTTACTTTGTCTTCATAATAATGAAGGGTTTTTTTTCCAATAAAAAGCTTCTGACATTTTAGATGTATTTTTAACACCACAGGAATGCTAATGTAGATAATAGTGTGTGCTTCTGGAGCTTTTGGAGAAGAGTTATGATCTCATGCTCACTTCTCAGCCAAGCTATCCCTCACCATGTCGCTCCAAACATGCAGTGTTGCATGTTGTCATTTGAGATCTTTTTGTTTTTTTTGCCGTCGCATTCTCGGTGTTCCTGTTTGTCTCCTGACTTTCAAATGTCTCATTTCGGTCTTTTCTCCCACTGTATTTTTCAACTGCTCAAATCAAACTCTCCCGTCACATCTCTCTCCTCATTTATCAACTCCTTTGCTTGCTCTCCTGCCATGTTCCCTCCCATTTATTTTGTTCCCCTCCTCCTTATTCCCTCCCTTCCCCGCTGTTATCTCCTTCTCTGTCAGATTTTCCTTCCCGTTCTGTCTCTCCCTTGCTCGCTGCCTCTATCTCTCTGCCTTTCCATCTTCCTAATGTTGTATTAATAATGAAGAAGGTTCCAGTCAGACCAGATGAATTAACCATCAGATAGGAAAGAGTGTCGAAAGGGAAAGCGTTGCTGGAGGAGTAGGGAAAGGGGAGAGGTGTGTGTTGGGTAATGAGAGATGGCAGGAGGACGTGGGCAAAGGGGGGAGAGAGGGCAGAAGATGACTGAGGGAGGGTAGAGGAGGAGAGGCCTGGTCCATGTAACCCTTCAACACTGCCAACCTCCCGTCTTCGTAGTGTGATGGTATTATGATGCCACATTAGCCTTGTTTTGGTCCTGCACGAGTCACACGTTGGTGTGTGCGTGTGCACGCATCTCGGGCCAGCTATACAGTTGACATTGATGTGACCGTTTGTGATGTAAATGCTGCATCAGGTCTCCAGTTGTGAGAACTGACCGCTTTGAAAGCCCTTGGACCATCCCCTTACCTGCAGGTCTTAGATGTTAGATCACTGGGCCACGCTAATGGACATCATATAGCTCCAAATGGAGAAGGGAGGGCCAAAGTAGTGATCCTCCTGCCCTGCCTGAAGCAAAAGAGGGAGAGATAGACAGATGGGCCAATGGAGGAGGGGAAAGTCCATAGCGAAAAATCTATGGAGATGGACTCCTTACCGGAAACATTAATACACATGGTTATACCATTACAATTAGGTTATATCACTGACTGCAATAATGCGCTGCTCACGTACACACACACACACACACACACACACACACACACACACACACACACACACACACACACACACACACACACACAAACATACATACACACTCACACACACACACATACACACACACACGCACGCACACACACACACACACACACACACACACAGAACACAACAAGGCTTGAGAGCCCATCCAAGACCAGTGGTAGGGTTCATGCAAGACCTATAGCCTTACAATACACCATTTGCTCCAAGCAAAAACCAACCTGAAAACCAGATGGATGAAATAAGACTACAATGTCCCGCCGCACACTGCGCTCTTCTTCCACTGTGGAGATCGCAGCACAGGAGGATGAATCAATAAAGACCTGCAAGAGGGTGCCCTGTTTGTGGGTAGTATAGGTCAGGCACAGTCATTGTTTGGCCGTGAAGCCCACGAGTCTTCCCAAGATGTGCTGATGCCAGTGCTATTATATGTTGAGACATTGATGCATTGGAATGTAGAGTTCCATGTTTTGGATTTTATGGCTGAACATTTTAAGTGGGATTGGATTACCTGTTTATTTAGTGATCTTTTAAAACTTTATTTAAAAAAAGCGTCTAAGTGCAGCAGTAAAGCAGAAGGTCGAACAAAATGGGACTGGGTTAGATTGTGTCGATCTGCTAAAGATCTGAGATTCAACGAAGCTTCTATTTATCTCGTGTGTGTGTGTGTGTGTGTGTGTGTGTGTGTGTGTGTGTGTGTGTGTGCGTGCGTGTGTGTGTGTGCCTGCGTGTAAGGAGGGATATGCGCGTGTGTGCATCTGTAGTCCATCTCTGTGGTGAAGACGAATTCTATTAATAATATCCTTGTGACAACTAATCTATAAATACACGTGTTCTCTCTCTCGCTTCAGTCGCCCGCCCCACATTGGGCTTTGTTTGTACTGGTGTTTTTTGTGGTGTGTGGGTGTAGTTTGTTCTATGTCTATTTCTATGGTGGTTTAGTTCGTTTTGAAGAGGGTAGATTATCGCGCTCTTGTAGTGCATTGTTTCATGATAAGAGAATGTCTATTTCTTACTCGGAGGACTATTGTAAAATGGGGGGTTCTCTCTTGTCAGTCGACCCCCACATTGATCTGTTTTTGAGGTTGGGGGTGGTTGTACATTTGTGTGGGTGGGGAGGGGTCTTGGTGGTTGGTTTAAAAGAACCTGTACTGACTAGTGTTCTTGTTCACCCCCATTGTGAGCAGGGCTTTCAGCACACAGCTACCCTCACACGTTGTTTTGTTTATTTTTATTTCAAATTAAATAAAATTTATTAATTCTTTTTGTGATGTCCGTTCGTACATATGCCGAGTAACAACGGGGGGAGGGTCTTGGAGTTGGTCTTGTTTACGTGGTTTGTCTTTAAAGGACACTTTCCTATTTCCCCACTGACAAAATCTAGCCTAGCTCTCCATTTCGCACTGAGGTCCGCTGTGGTGCGCTGTATGCCGTCATTACGCAAGCGAGTGGAGGGAGGGGTCTGGGATAAAGCCGCGGTAGCCCGCCCCCACCCCCTCCCCACCAGCCTCCTCCTCCCTCTCATCTGTACCCGCGTTCGGTTCCTCTCGCGGATGCTGCGACCGAGCTCCTGTGCGCGCTGGCTCTCGCAGCAGCTCAACCCCAAAGATGTCGCATGAGCCTCTCCTCGCACCTTGGCATTTTTTTTCCCCGAGCCGTAAACAGAATTCGGTCAAATTAGCAGCTCTTACCGCTAACACCAGCCCATATTTGCGCACAATCCGTTCCCCCACCTTGAGCGTGTTTTTAAACCCCGGCGCATCCTTACAGCCGCTGCAGAATTCCGACAACTGTCCGTCAGGTGACTGTGCGGAGCTGCTTTAGGGTCGGAATATTCATTAGTACCGTCGTAATCATCCTTGGCCGGTCCCCGATCCAACTTCAATCAACCGTGCCTGGTATATCTCCTCGTCTGGATGGTGCTTTAATGGCATTGTCCGCTCAGTACGCAGATTAACGGGATTCTGCCTCCCCGCGCGCTGATGTCCTTGAGCCCGGCCTGCACGGTGAGTCTGTGCGTGCCTGTGTGCGTGACCATTATTTATTTACCCTATCTATCGGGAGCCCTTTTGTTTTACTTTTGATTCGCTTGTCATTCAATGTAAAGGACGTTTGAATGATTTTGAATGATGCGGTGCAGAATGTACTCGGCCTAATATGTGACATTTCCCACCGGCCTTTCCGAAGGATATTCATAACGAAGCGGCACATCATGGTACCTAAGCAAATAGCGCTATGGCATTATTATAGGGAGTAGGCTATGTGTGTGTGTGCGTGTTTGAGCGCGCGCGCGTGCACATGCGTAAAACTACTGAAATTATACACTATCGACCGTCCCGCTACACATCTGTGCCCCGTGGCAATGTTTTGGGGGAGGTTGCACTTGATGTTGGCTGCAACGTTTGAACGACTGGTGCGATGATGAAGATGAGGATGAGGATGATGATGAGCTGGATGATGAGGATGACAACACTTTGACCGTTGGCTT
>JACYXH010000627.1:813644-903644 GCA_026745465.1 Lota lota | reverse complement strand
ACCCAAGTTTGGTGTTATGGATGGGTAGGGTGCCAAATGTTCAAGAGTGTGGTTGTGTGGGCTGTGGGTGTGAGGGTGTTCAGTGGAGGGTGTGTGCAGGTCCCATAGTTGTGTTTTCGGGAGGCCGTGGTTGTGTCCTGTGTGACTGGGTCAAAGTGAGTTGCTTCGACGGCTATCTCTGGGGGGTTGAAAGGGTCAGTATGTAACTCGTAGCTCTGGAGCAGGGGGTGGATGTTGTCAGGTGTGGTCCCTTGGGGTATGTTTATTGGTTCCTGGTCGCTCTTGTGTGGACGCTGGTGAAGGGGTTTCCCCCAAGTATGTTGGTGTGGGGTGCCGGTTGTTCCCCCCCATCCAATTGGTATGGTGCTTCTTCTCATGTTTTTACATTGCGTGTAGAGAAACCGAGAGAGTGATGGCCCCCCCCCCAGTTGTCAGTTTGTGGGGTCATGAATGAGGGCGGGAGTGGTAGTGTGGTTTGGTCAGCGCGGGTTAGATAAGTGTGAGGTCCAGAGTGTTGTGTTTGGTGTGTGAGGTGGTCAGTGGGACTACCCAGTTGGGAATTTGGTGTCAGTAGATGTTGGGGGGGTGAGATTCCCACATTGTATAGGATGGGAGGGGCAGCGAGGTAAGTCCACATTGGGAGGGGTTCTGATAGAGGTCAGTGTGTAGTGGAGTGAGGTTTAGGCTATGTTTCCCATGCCATTGTAGGGGTGTGTTTGGTGAAAAGGTCCAGTTTGTTGGGTGTTGGGGGGCTGAGGATCCCCATTGATGTTTTATTTGGGGGGGTGTGGTGTGTGGTCAGTGTTTGTGTCGTCAGAGGTTCTGTGTTCCTTAGTTTGTGTTGGGGGGTCCCAGTCCCCATTTGAGGTTGAATAGTGAACAGGGGTGCATCCCCCTAACAGAGTGTGGGAAAAGTTTGGGGGGGTTGTAGAAAAAGTAGACCGATTGAATGAAGTTATGTAATTGTGGGAGTACAAAAAATAAAACAGGCCACAAATAAAAGTAGAATTGCCTACAGTGAAAAAATAGACCCCTTCCTAAGCCTTTTTAAACAGAAAGCCCGCCCCATGGTGGTGCTTTTTTTAGTATCCCCAAAAAGAATGCAAAAAATACACGTGGCCCCCTTTTAAAAATGTCAGAGCCTTTGTAAATGGGGTTTTTTTTTGGTGTGTCTTTTTTGTGATCTGGTGGAATTCAATCACCACGCCCATCCCAAGTGCAATTCCTACCATTTGATGACATTCCATGTTCAGGTCCCCTCGGAAATTGTTTGAGGTAGGCCTGCTTTAGCAGAATCAAGAAGTGGATGGAGCCCTTTTTTTTTCCCTGTTGGATATCCCCCCCCCAGAAAATAAAAAGGTGATACTCCCCCCCCTGGGGAATCAGATACACTGAATCCAATATTGGTTTTATCAAGGAACAATGGTCGCCCCCCCTCCCCCTGTGGGCAAATGTTTGCGATGTGCGGACAATACGCCTGCTGTTACATGAAAGTTTTCAATGGAAAAAGTTAAACCGTGTAAAAACACTGAACTAAGAAAGGAAAATTGATTTTTGAAATTGTTATGATCTTGGACTTCACCATCCGGCGCGTGACCTGTGCATGGTTTTTATGGCTATATAAGCAAAAAAATCAAGAATTTTTTTTGCTAGAACCAAAGTAAAGGGCATTTTAATCAACAGAGTGGGTCCCCCCCCCCCACAAAGGAATGTAAATAAATTGTTTTTTTTTTTTTTTTTTTTTTTTTTTTTTTTTTTTTGTCTTAAGCAACACAATCCCCCTGCTGCCAAATAATCATGCCCAACCGAAGAAGAGTCCCCGTGGTCTCCCCCCGCGGTAGAAAAAAAATCTCCCCTTCACCCCCTCTCTGATGCAAAAGGTCCCCTTGTGGAATGAATCCATTTATGCCCCCTGAAGAACAACAAGACAAGCCACACCCAACACAAGACCCACACACACCCCCACACACACAAACACTACACAAACACATGTGCACAAGACACACACACACACCAACACCACTGAGTGTAAGCTAAGAGGATGTTAAGCTAATTCTGATTTCCCCTTCCCCGTGCATAGCAAAAACTCTGTGCGTTGAACCAGAGATTTGGAACAGGAAACAAAGGGCCCGGTTAATCGAATAAGAACTAATTCTGGTCCCCCCAAAGCCTGAAAAGAAGGTCCCCCCCCCCCCCCCCCCTGGCTCGCTCCCTGCCATCTCCTCCCCAGCTGGGGTACAAAACACACCACACGGTCCCCCCAAAAAGGTGAGTTTGCCTCTTGCGGCCAATCTTTGACCCCTCGGGGGGAAAAAAGCAAAGAGCCCCTTGGTTGTAAAAAAACATTTTCTGCACTTTTGAAGCACAACACACACACCCCACAACACCACAAACACCAACCACTCAACACGGGCAACGTTAAAAACGTTTTTTTTGCCTTCCCGCCACTCTGCAATTGATTTTTATTTGCTATTGTCAAAATGTGCTCATAATTTACCTACACTAACTAGCCAAAAAAAAGTTGTTCTTGGAGTAATATTTTCAGTGCAAATCCCCCCCATGGTGCACAGTCGCAGCCACAACCCGGTTTTTGAGGACAAAGTAGGCCAGTTTTTTTGTGGTTTTTTATGTCGCGTGTATGTAAACAGGGGGGAACCGGAACCCCCAATTGGACGGGTCCCTGCTTCTTGAAGAATAAGGCTGAGCTTTGGCTGGCTTTTTTGTTGCCATGGGTAAACTTTCTTTTTGTTATTTAAATTTAAAGTTGCCCCTTGTTCGTGCTCAAAATCATTTGTCCCCCCCCCTCTCAATCATTTTAATGACATCACTTTTCCCATGATAATTCAGTTTGTGAATGAGAATTTATTTTTAATTTGAGGGAAGATAAATATAATTAGCCCCCCTTTAGGCTTAAAAAGCATTTAACCGAGCAAAAAAGAAGAACCTAAAGTATTTTTTTTTTCTTCTTTTTTCTGGAATATGTGCCCTGGCCAGGTCCCCCCCCAAATGGACCCACCTTATCCTAGCTAATATGAAGACTAAGAACCCACATTTTGAAACCAAATGAAAACTATGTTCAGAGTAGCATTTTTTTAATCTTTCTGTCTTTATTAAATGTTCCTCACAATGTCCATAATAAAGCAGCTCTTTATATTACAGTGTTGTCCTCTCACAATGGTCCCCCCCCCCATAAATAAAAGCATATCTTCTCTATTCATTTAAATGTTCCTCACAATGTCCATAATAAAGCAGCTCTTTTCTGCAAACGTGCTATACTGTGCCATAAGAAAAAAAACCAAAAACACAATCTCTCAATCTCAAGGCCCCTCCCTGGACATCCTCCCTGCTCAAAAGGGGAAACGTGACGTTTCCCCCCCCCCCCCCCCCCCCAGATCTCCTCCTGTGGGCGGAGCTCATTCCCCCCTCCGTACATTCCAGAGTGCGCATTTAAACAGATCAAGACCCTCCCAGAACTCGGTCCTCTCTCCACCTCCCCCCCCCTCACGTCCCCTCTCCCCTCTCCGCCACTTCCCCTCCTTCCCCAACTCCCCTCTCCTCCCCCTCGCCCCCGTCTTCCCCTCTCCTCCCCCTTCTCCCCTACTTCCCTCCTCTCCACTCTCCCCCTTTCCCCACTCGCGTATCGATACCCTCTACCCTCTCCTCCCCGTGTCTCCCCCTCTCCCCTCTTTTCTCCTTCCCTCTCCTCCCCCTCTTCTCTCCCCCTTCTCCCCTCTCCCCTCTCCTCCCCCCGCCCAGGGCCCACAAAAAAAAAATCGCCGGCAAAAAACCCGAAAAACGTGGCCCAAGGAAGGTCCCCTCGGACCATCCAAAAAAATACTGGGATAACAACGATAACTTTTTTCAGCAGACATCCCGTGAAGGCCGTGATGTGGGGGAGGAAACGTTCTACGACAAGTAGCAAAATCTCCAAGTTCCTGCAGTTCCAGCTCACCGTCCATATCGTGTGGGTGGCCGTCATCGTGGGCCTTCACCGGCGCCTGCCAAAAATCCACCCAGGTGGGGCAGAGGCTCATGCCGGAAGGTGTTTGTTGTCCCTGGTTGGGGTGGTGGGGGGTGAGGGGTCCGTTCGGGTCAATAAGCCGCTTAATATTTTTGGATGTTAAGGGTTTTGGAGGTTCCTATGGAGCGTTGGAGCCCGCATGCCGACAGCTACGAGAGAGTTAAAAACTCGTTTTTTCCATCGAGCTTTGGTTGTTTTGTTGAAGTAACAAACCCATATTGTATTTGCAAACTACTTGCTGCTGTGAGTTGCCAGAGACATTAAATATGTAAGTAAAACGTGCAGTATAGTCATGAAAGTAATAGTATCAGTATAGTAAGTTAAATAGTTATATATAGTAAAAGTAAAACGGTAAAAAAATATTGGTATAGTATATAAAGTAAATAGATAGTACGGTATAGTTATAAAAAAAAAAATATAATCGTATTGGTTTACGGTAAATAGTATAGGTTTATATAAAGTAATAGTAAAAACGTATCGTATTAGTAAAAAAATAGTACATAGTTTATTTGTACGGTTTATAGTATAGTATATATAAGTATTAGTGTAAAAACGTAATAAAGTATATAGTAAAAAATATATAGTATAGTACGGTATAGTATAGTATATATAGTATGTACGGTATAGTATAGTATATATAGTATTGTACGGTATAGTATAGTATATATAGTATAGTACGGTATAGTATAGTATACATAGGTATTGTACGGTATAGTATAGTATATATAGTATAGTACGGTATAGTATAGTATATATAGTATAGTACGGTATAGTATAGTATATATAGTATAGTACGGTATAGTCTTATATACGGTATAGTATAGTAGTATATATAGTACAGTATAGTATAGTATATATAGTATAGTACGGTATAGTATAGTATATATAGTATAGTACAGTATAGTATAGTATATATAGTATAGTACGGTATAGTATAGTGTAGTTTAGGCGTTGATATGGTGTATTTTACAGTCATATATGTAGTCATCCTGATTTGCTGTTGTATGTGTGTTTCCTAGTCTTTGATGAAGTGGTGCATCGAGACACATTCGTGATCCTTTTCTCTTAACCTAATGATCGGATTCCGCTGTCTGATTCTGATCCTAACCCAAAGAGCACGTGCTCTCTGTGTGTGTGTGTCTCCTCCCAGGACTCTCCCCTAAAGGCAGTGCAGATGTTATGGGTGAACCTGATCATGGACACGTTCGCCTCACTCGCACTTGCCACCGAGCCCCCCACCGAGGCCCTGTTACTACGGAAACCCTACGGCAGAAACAACCCACTCATTTCCCTGACCATGATGAAGAACATCCTGGGTCATGGAGTCTACCAATTAGTTATCATCTTCACCCTGCTCTTCGTCGGTACAGCACACACACACACACACACACGCATACATAGGCACACACACACACACACATACACACACACACACACGCATACATAGGCACACACACACACACACACATACACACACACACACACGCATACACACACACACACACACGCATACATAGGCACACACACACACACACACATACACACACATACACACACACATACATAGGCACACACACCACACTTACACCGACACAGGCACACACACACACAGATTCACACACGCACACACACACAACACACACACACACACACACAGGCATGAACTGTAAATCAGCGTAACTGTAGTTAACGTGAATGAACTAAGGGTAATTAAGGGTTCCAGTAGCGTTTCTTGACGCGACCCACCTTCGGACATACTGTTGGCTGTTGTGCAATCTTTTTGACAAACCCATGTCAGGAACAAGGCAGACACTCGATTATTGTCCCCAGGCCGTGCCCCAGCAAGCCGCTCTGTCCCCTGCTGTGAAAGGCACTGCGCCCACACACACACACCCAGCACACAGCATGACGTGTGTACCGCCATCGGTCCTGTGTTCCTCCCGTCCTCCCCAGGCGAGCGCATCTTCAACATCGACAACGGCCGCAACGCCCCACTGCACTCGCCGCCGTCGGAGCACTACACCATCATCTTCAACACCTTCGTCCTCATGCAGCTCTTCAACGAGATCAACGCACGCAAGATCCACGGCGAGAGGAACGTGTTCGACGGCATATTCCGCAACCCCATCTTCTGCTCCATCGTGCTGGGCACCTTCGCCATGCAGGTGAGGAGGAGGAGGAGGAGGAGGAGGAGGAGGAGGAGGAGGTCAGGGGAGGGGGAGGAGCTAAATAGAGAGATATCGTTCAAATGTCTAAATATGTTGAAAAGGAGATTCAATTAAATGGAAATATGTAATTAATTAGGAAAATATAAATAAATAAATCAAATACAAATAAAAGAATGCATACAAAACATGAAAAAGTTATACAATTATGAATATGTATTTCATGTTTCTATAATTGATACATCATCTGATACTTCTCCTATAGTCTCTTAACAGCCATTCATATGTTACGTTTGTCGCCTTATAGTCATTTAAATGACAGCCACAGTCACATTGTCTCGCTACAATTAGAATACTTCTCAACCTCATTTTATAGCCGGCGTTGCTAGGGAAACTGGCTCGTTTCATCTAAGAATAGATGAAAGGAAGATTCTACTTTTCATAAGCATCCAATACCATGTCAGTCTGTTAAATGTTGTACATTTGAGCCATTTTGAATGCACAACAGACATAAAGGCATCCTGGAAACAGGAATAAGAACAACATAAGAGAAGAGAATAAACACAGAGTTGGCTCGTTGAAGGAGTTTTAGAGAGATAGAATGGTTTGGATGTAGAAAAGAGGACGAGGGGATCCTGTAGGAGTTAGATAGCCCATGGGGGGGGGGGGGGGGGGGGGGGGGTAGAGGCGTGAAGCTATTTGGTGTCAGAGAATGAGAGTCTAACGTGAAAGACTGAGGTCAAACTAGTCCACTTTGAGGAACTCTCTGAGGGCGCAGTGAGAGACAGAGAGAGGGAGAGAGGGAGAGAGAGAGACAGAGAGAGAGAGAGAGACAGAGAGAGACAGAGACAGAGAGAGAGAGAGGGAGAGAGAGAGAGACAGAGAGAGAGAGGGAGAGAGAGAGAGAGACAGAGAGAGAGAGGGAGAGAGAGAGAGGGAGAGAGAGAGAGACAGAGAGAGACAGAGAGAGACAGAGAGAGAGAGGGAGAGAGAGAGAGACAGAGAGAGAGGGAGAGAGAGAGACAGAGAGAGAGAGAGGGAGAGAGAGAGACAGAGAGAGAGAGAGAGACACACACAGAGAGAGAGAGAGATGGAGAGAGAGGGAGAGACAGAGAGAGACAGAGAGAGACAGAGAGAGACAGAGAGAGAGAGGGAGAGAGAGAGAGAGAGACACACAGAGAGAGAGAGAGAGATGGAGAGAGAGGGAGAGACAGAGAGAGACAGAGAGAGACAGAGAGAGACAGAGAGAGAGAGGGAGAGAGAGAGAGACAGAGAGAAATACAGTAAATAGTGGTCAAGCTAGTGAAGCGGGGAGACACAAAGACAGAGAAGAAGCCATTAGCTGAGTAAAATGAGCCCTCCCCCACAAAGTACAGGATACTGTTACGCTATGTGGTGTCATATTGTTATATGTGGCTAATCAAAGCCACAGAGGTACAGGGACACTGCCTTGTGGACCTTGTTTTTGACGGTGTAAACAACGATCGTGTTCCTGTTTGACATGCAGCCCATAACAGCTCTGCACAAAGCTTCTGTGTACTATGCTATGGTTGTGCTGTTGTGCATCCCCATGGAAAGCCACTGGAGCATGTTGTTGATGTTGGGGCCACCTAGTTGTCATGTAGAGTATAACACCTTAATATGAAAGACTTGATGTAAACACAGAAGGAAATTCAACACATTTTATATGTTTTGTTCTTCAAATTATTTCAAGTAGAATGAAGTCCCATATAAATTAAATTAGGATCTAGGTAATGTGTGTGTGTGTGTGTGTGTGTGTGTGTGTGTGTGTGTGTGTGTGTGTGTGTGTCCAGATTGTGATTGTGCAGTGGGGAGGGAAGCCGTTCAGCTGTGCTCCCCTCAACATTGAGCAGTGGCTGTGGTGTCTCTTCGTGGGAGTGGGAGAGCTTCTCTGGGGGCAGGTGATGAACCACTCTGTTTATTTCAGTTTGTTACCTTCTGTTTTTGAATCCTATGCGTGTGGATGCATCAAGCCAACACTCGATTTTGACGTTCGTATAACCTCACTAGGAGTTTCTAACTGTTGAAATAATTCACACAGTAGAGCAGTAGCCTACACACATCATACGTTTCACGTTTATGTATCATATGTGCATAAAAGCATGGAGTAGAAGTCATTCATGACCGTGCAGCATAGAACAAACAGTTTAAAATAAGATAACATCTTAGTCTTCATCTTCAGCTCTCAGTTTCACTGTTATTGTTATTTTAGTATGGATTCTTCTTTGATTGCATCTTTTATCTGTATACAGCAAGATATATACTGGTAAAATGTACAATAAAAGAAGAATAGGTATAAGAAAATATTACTACAAAAAAATGCAAGCTGCTGGTTTTCAAAACAGGATAGGAATCGTGCTGCTGGTGTTACATCTATGAGTGAAGTGACATCAGACGTGAGTGTAGATGTGCACATCCTTTGTTTCCATGGCGAACAGCTGATCGCCACGGTGCCCACGGCGCGGTTGCCATGCCTGAAGGAGGCGGGGCTTGGGCTGGAGCCGGGGGAGGATGAAGGGGAGGAGATGGCGGAGGACGAGGAGGAGATCGACTGCGCGGAGCGAGAGCTGAGGCGCGGGCAGATCCTCTGGTTCAGAGGACTGAACCGCATCCAGACCCAGGTACCTCCTCAGCCTGGGCCCTCTGGGGTCCTTCTCAGGTGTAGACCCAGGGACCTCCTCGGCCTGGGCCCTCTGGGGTCCTTCTCAGGTGTAGACCCAGGGACCTCCTCGGCCTGGGCCCTCTGGGGTCCTTCTCAGGTGTAGACCCAGGGACCTCCTCAGCCTGGGCCCTCTGGGGTCCTTCTCAGGTGTAGACCCAGGCTCCTCACGGGGGAAGGGAGACCTCCTGGGCAGCGTCCGTGTGTGTGTGTGTGTGTGTGTGTGTGCGAGTGTGTGTATGCGTGCATGTGTGTGTATGTGTGATGGGGAAATCCTCATTCTTCAAAAGGTTGTGGTTTCTGCGAGTTTAGTAGGATACATCCTGACTCAATTGAGTTATTCATTGAGTTATTCATTGAGTTACTCATTGAGTTACTCATTGAGTTACTCATTGAGTTATTCATTGAGTTATTCATTGAGTTACTCATTGAGTTACTCATTGAGTTACTCATTGAGTTACTCATTGAGTTATTCATTGAGTTACTCATTGAGTTATTCATTGAGTTACTCATTGAGTTATTCATTGAGTTATTCATTGAGTTATTCATTGAGTTACTCGTTGAGTTATTCATTGAGTTACTCATTGAGTTATTCATTGAGTTACTCATTGAGTTATTCATTGAGTTATTCATTGAGTTACTCGTTGAGTTATTCATTGAGTTACTCATTGAGTTATTCATTGAGTTACTCATTGAGTTATTCATTGAGTTATTCATTGAGTTACTCGTTGAGTTATTCATTGAGTTATTCGTTGAGTTACTCATTGAGTTATTCATTGAGTTATTCGTTGAGTTACTCATTGAGTTATTCATTGAGTTATTCATTGAGTTACTCATTGAGTTATTCATTGAGTTATTCATTGAGTTACTCGTTGAGTTATTCATTGAGTTACTCATTGAGTTATTCATTGAGTTACTCATTGAGTTATTCATTGAGTTATTCATTGAGTTACTCATTGAGTTATTCATTGAGTTATTCATTGAGTTACTCATTGAGTTATTCATTGAGTTATTCATTGAGTTACTCATTGAGTTATTCGTTGAGTTATTCATTGAGTTATTCGTTGAGTTATTCGTTGAGTTATTCATTGAGTTATTCATTGAGTTATTCATTGAGTTACTCGTTGAGTTATTCATTGAGTTACTCATTGAGTTATTCATTGAGTTACTCATTGAGTTATTCATTGAGTTATTCATTGAGTTACTCATTGAGTTATTCATTGAGTTATTCATTGAGTTACTCATTGAGTTATTCATTGAGTTATTCATTGAGTTACTCATTGAGTTATTCATTGAGTTACTCATTGAGTTACTCATTGAGTTATTCATTGAGTTATTCATTGAGTTATTCATTGAGTTATTCATTGAGTTATTCATTGAGTTATTCATTGAGTTACTCATTGAGTTATTCATTGAGTTATTCATTGAGTTACTCATTGAGTGAGGTGACAGCACAACTAGAACTGCTGCTGGACACCAAGCAGTTCAAATGCATCCAAATTAAAGCAGGAAACAGCTTCTACTAAAACATGAAGTAGTCAGAAAAGTGAACCTCTGTACTTTATTGTTTGTGTTTTCCTCTGTACCTCTCTCAAGCTTCTGGTCCTGTTCTTCTGTCTCAGGCTGAACATAAGGGGTTTCTTTCCCCACGATAAAGCTACATTATTCTTGTGCACTGCTGGCTGATTCTGACTGTGTTGGGAATGAATCATTATCATATTAACTAAGAGACAAATAGATAGTACTTTGAGTGATGCTTTTTCACTGTGATCAAGCCTATTCTGTGTGGTTGTGATGAATTTCATCAGCACTATATTACAATTTACCACCTAGTGTAAAAATATCCTTTGTATACCATCACCAAAATACTGATTTTAAGTATTGTTTTGTTCTGATTTTATGTGTGTGCATATGTACACAAGCTCGGCTGCTCGGTTTTCTTTCATTGATCAAATCTCAGACTGCTCTTAATAAAAGTGTACTGTGTCTCTGCACACATAGTATTAGCTTAGCAACAGATCCTCTATATGAACACTACTGCCATCAGCCAACAGCCCCTAGCAGGTTGAGAGAAGCATTCACATGCTCTGCTTAAAAGTGCCTCTTTTGTACTGTGTTGTTGATTCTTCATTAGAGGGCAATGGGTGTTTGAAAACACACAGGAAGGCCAACACACACACACAAACTTTATACCATACATGCATATTACATATATATACACCATGTACCATATGTATTCATATGTAGCACATGCAGCTTCTAAAACGACTACGTCTGGACACAAACACACACACTCACAGACGCACACGCACACACGTTCCTGATCCTCATTGAGTGTTGCTGTTTTGTCTCTGTCCTGCAGATGGAGGTAGTGAGCACGTTCAAGCGAAGTGGTTCGTTTCAGGGCGCGGTGAGGCGGCGCTCCTCCGTGCTCAGTCAACTCCACGACGTAAACACTATCTCTACCCCCTCTCATGTAGCTCTCTCCACTGCTACAGCCAATACCAGCCCAGCCCCTGGGAGTGAGTCCGCCGTACAACACGCACCACCACCACCACCACCACGTACACACACGCCCATACGCTCACACACGCGGTCTGGGCGCGCGCACACACACACACACACACACACACACACACACACACACACACACGACCGCAGGCACACGCGTCCACACATGAATGTACATTGTGATAGTCGTGCTTGTTTCGTCACACATTCGGACACACACAGACGTGCGCGCCCATACACACTGCTGCACGGCCCGTGGACTGCAGTGATCTTCTCTGTGGTTGTGTTCCCTCTCTGGTTGGCTCGTTGCTCGTGTCTGTGCATCTTCTCCACTCGTTTACTCTCCTTTTGAACAGCAGTCTCCTCCGGCTCAGGTGCACTTGGCTCTTGTCTGGTCTCATCTGGTCCCGACTGGATTCATCCGGTCTGGTGTGGTGCGGACTTGATTGGTCCAGACTGGTCTGTTTTTTTTTTTTTATGGACCATTGGTCCAGTCTGTTCTGGTCTGGGCCGGACTGGTCTAGCCCCAGTGCCAGTCCAGAGTATGTTTTCTTGCTTTATGTTGATTGGTGTGTGAAGAAGGGTCTGGCCATTCTCTTTCTGGATGAAGGGGTGAGGGCTCTAGTGATTTGACAAATACTAGACATATCATTAAAAATATATCTATGTTAACAACAACATATATATATACATATATACACACATATATATGTGTGTGTGTGTATGTATATATATATATATGTATATATATTCAGTAAGATGGAGGGCTTCACACATATTAAAGGTTCAGAGAGAAAATGGTGGCTCTTCCTGCTATCCTGTGTGTGAACCAGGTCAAGCGTGGTTACTAGGTTACGCTTTAGGAACACAACTCACCTCAACACAACTGGAGGGTAGGAAGGTGGCTGTACATCTGTGGTTTCTGAGATTTGATCCTCACTATGCTACATTATCTTTCCCGTTACCAAATGGCTTTCCACACGGCTTCTGCAGGTCCCCGTTTGAAACGTAAACCTTCGAGTATAAAATCCCCATGAACGCTGTGTTGTGTCTTAAGGCAGATAAAGTGCCCTTTTTCCTCTGTGTCATTCTCGCCTTTCCTCCTGTTTACTCTCTTGCCTTTTGTTTATTTATCTTTCCTTTGAGCTTTGTGCTTCTTTTATGTAAAAGTGTTTCTTTATGTAACAGCCCTGATGTCACAAGTCTGACCTCACTCTTCCCTGATGTCTGCAAGCCTCAGAATATTTTTGAATCTCTTGTCTCTCTCTCTCTCTCTCACCCCATTGTATCTCTTTCTGTCTTCCATTGCTGTTTGTCCAGGAGGTTTTTCAGGTCGTCTGTTGGCTCGAAGTCAACAAAAACCTTGGAGATGCATACTAATTGTTAACGGAAAATAGATTGGATCATTTGTAGACATTTTTTCCAGTGGTATTTAGATTTGTTCAAATCTAAATACAGGCTCTTGTGTAGCATATTTATAAGATTTCTTTAGTTTTCTTCATTTCTATTATCAATTAATTTACTAGTTTTCCTTGTTGATTTCCTTTTAATTTTCCTCCATTCCGTTAGTAGGGTAGCATCAATCCATCTTCTCCTTTTCCTTTTCCCTTGGATGTCAGTTCTGTGCATGTCTGTGCTTGTGTGTGTGTGTGTGTGTGTGTGTGTGTGTGTGTGTGTGTATGTGTGTTTGTGTGGGTACATACGTGTGTGTGTGTATGTGTGCGTGGGTCTGTGTATGTACCTGCGTATGTGTGTGTGGACCTGCTAACATAAGTGGTGAGGACTGCAGATCAGTTTCTGCATGTTCATTGTTTTTCTGTTTAAGTGTGTGAGTGTTTTTGTGTGTTTGTCTGTATACGTGTATGTATACATGAAAAGAATATGTGTACATGCCTGCATGTGCAACTTTGTGTGTATGCGCGTGGGTAAGTGCAAGTTTGTCAATGTGTGTGTATGTATGTGTGTGTGTGAATGTGTGTGCGTATGTGTGTGTGTGTGTGTGTGTGTGTGTGTGTGTGTGTGTTTGTCTCTGTGTGTGCATGCAGGAGTGATTCTGTGCCGTCTCCTCATTTGCTCGTCTCATTGGTCTCACCTCGGCTCCTTCTCAGTTGCTCCTCCTCCATTTATCTCCCTCCATCCCGCCCTCTGCACTCTGCTCCTCTCCACTCTGCTCCTCTTCACTCTGCTCCTCTGCAGTCTGCTCCTCTGCACTCTGCTCCTCTCCAGTCTGCTCCTCTCCACTCTGCTCCTCTCCACTCTGCTCCTCTGCAATCTGCTCCTCTCCACTCTGCTCCTCTGCACTCTGCTCCTCTCTACTCTGCTCCTCTGCACTCTGCTCCTCTCCAGTCTGCTCCTCTGCACTCTGCTCCTCTCCACTCTGCTCCTCTGCACGCTGCTCCTCTCCACTCTGCTCCTCTCCACTCTGCTCCTCTGCACTCTGCTCCTCTCTACTCTGCTCCTCTCCACTCTGCTCCTCTGCACTCTGCTCCTCTGCACTCTGCTCCTCTCCACTCTGCTCCTCCACTCTGCTCCTCTCCACTCTGCTCCTCTCCAGTCTGCTCCTCTCCAGTCTGCTCCATCACCCACTAGGTGTAGTCACCTAGGAGGACACCATCCCCACCAAACCCAGACTACTACTATTACTAGTAATGGCTCTTTCTTATCTCTGTTCAAACAAAGTCCCCCTCGAAACACAAGGCAGGGCTGCAGGATGCAGGTTAATATATTGTGGGGGGTGCAGGTTAATATATTGTAGGGGGGGTGCAGGATGCAGGTTAATATACTGTGGGGGGTGCAGGTTAATATATTGTAGGGGGGGTGCAGGATGCAGGTTAATATATTGTAGGGGGGTGCAGGTTAATATATTGTGGGGGGGTGCAGGTTAATATATTGTGGGGGGTGCAGGTTAATATATTGTAGGGGGGGTGCAGGATGCAGGTTAATATACTGTGGGGGGTGCAGGTTAATATATTGTAGGGGGGGTGCAGGATGCAGGTTAATATATTGTAGGGGGGTGCAGGATGCAGGTTAATATATTGTAGGGGGGTGCAGGATGCAGGTTAATATATTGTAGAACAAAGAACACAAACCAACAGCTAGGCGCCTCAGGTTTCAAATAGATGTGCTGGATTTGTAATTTCTTATCTAATGCACTTGAAAGGCTAGGTATAGTTAAGGTAAGAGCTTCACAAACCACTGGAGATGATGAGGTAGCTGTTCTTGTTTGTGTCCTTGTCTATACATAAATATAAAAATGTAATGTGATAATCCAAGTTCAAAGAATCGTAAAACAACGCTTAATAAGTATTAGCAAATACAGTTTGAACCCTAGTATGAAGCAAGATATGTATATCAAGACATATGGACCTCTCCCATGTCCTAGCTGCTCAACCTTAGAGAGTGTCAGGGCTATGCATTGCTAAACTCCATCTCCCAAAATGCATTGCTGAGAATACTGCAGGCCTTAGACCTGGCTCCATGCCCCAGTGCAGTATCAAGTCATCAATGCCAACCGTATCCATATGGCAACAAAGCTGTCATCTTTGGGTAAGGAAGGAACACAGAGATTTCTCCAGAAGGATGCAATATTTCTCAAGTATTGACTTTCAGTCGTAGTAGAAAATGCACAACATTGCATCCTCCACCGAAGCTGTGCTGGGCCCTTTAGGCCTCTGGATCCTCCTGGCAGATCTGGGGATCCAGTTTGCTTCCATTTCAAACTGGGTCATTCCCACTGTGGTTATTTGGGTTGGGGAAAGGAGAGTAGAGATGCTTGAGTAGGGGGAGACGCTTCTAGTCTTAACAAAGAAGGTCCCATCAACCTTTCAGAGGCCTGAGTAAAGACGGTACTATTGACACTTGCAGGTGTTCAAGTTCAGGCCTTCTGAGGTGCCACTGAGTCTGGTAGGAATAGGTTTGCTGGTGGTGTGATGGTAGGAGGGATTATTCAGAGCCCATCCAACCTCACTGGTCCTTGCGCACGTTTGTGTTTTCTTTTCATCTGTCTCTGATTTGCACACAGCATCATCTACCATCCAGTGCCTTTTTCAACACCCCCACACCCCCCCCCCCCTCCTCAACCACACCCTCCCCTCCTCAAACACACCCTCCCCTCCTAAAACACACCCTCCCCTTCTCAAACACACCCTCCCCTCCTCAAACACAACCTCCCCTCCTCAACCACACCCTCCCCTCCTCAAACACACCCTCCCCTCCTCAACCACACCCTCCCCTCCTCAAACACACCCTCCCCCACCTCCTCAAACACCCCCCCCCCCCTCCTAAAACACACCCTCCCCTCCTCAAACACACCCTCCCCTCCTCAAACACACCCTCCCCTCCTCAACCACACCCTCCCCTCCTCAAACACACCCTCCCCTCCTCAACCACACCCTCCCCTCCTCAAACACACCCTCCCCCCCTCCTCAAACACACCCCCCCTCCTAAAACACACCCTCCCTCCTAAAACACACCCTCCCCTTCTCAAACACACTCCACACAAAACAAAAATTATCCATCACGTTTTTCCATTAAGCACTGCTGCTGAAGAGAGCCAGCAGGGAGGGCGAGAGAGAGAGAGAGAGAGAGAGAGAGAGAGAGAGAGAGAGAGAGAGAGAGAGAGAGAGAGAGAGAGAGAGAGAGAGAGAGAGAGAGAGAGAGAGAGTAACTCATTAGTGCCCGGCCTCATGGTGGGCATTCTATACTCGAAAGTTTACTTCTTTCACGGAAGCAAAAATAAAAATGAACATTTAACTGAGTGAGTAACATTTGAAACCTTCTCAGTCTCTGCACCAGATGTTTTTCTACTGTCTCATATGCTCTTTGGAAAAACAGATAAGCACCGAACCTACTGCTTGACCGTCTGTCTGTTTGTCTGTCTGTTCCTCTGCCAGTCTGTCTGTCATGTCTGTCTGTCTGCCATTATCCAGAGTCATATATAAAGACAGCACTCGTAGTTTGGCCAACGACAGCAATGACCTTGCATTCTGCTGCTGTATCATAACATCTCTCCATTCATGACCACAATTGGGAATGTCGGTTGCTGCAGTTGACTTATTGCTTCTGTGTCGATTCTCCCTTGGCCAAACTGTCTCTATGTAGGGCTCTGTTTGTGTGAGATCTTCTCAGTGTGTCGTGTGGCGTTGTTTGCATTTGGATTCCCTTTTTCTTTGAATTGTTTTTTCTGCTTTTGGGCTCATGCTGCTTCTTTTCCTCTATTTGGGCTTGGGGAGGACAGGGGTGCATGGACCGCTGGCCATGGCAAGGAATGTGTTTTACACACATGCACCACTAAACACTGCATGCCTGGAAATGCACTTCATAACCCTGGCTGAACTGTCATGCTGTGTGTGTGTGTGTGTGTGTGTGTGTGTGTGTGTGTGTGTGTGTGTGTGTGTGTGTGTGTGTGTATGTGTGTGTGTGTGTGAGAGAGAGAGAGAGAGAGAGAGAGAGAGAGAGAGAGAGATTGAGAGAGAGAGAGAGATTGAGAGAGAGAGAGAGAGAGAGAGATTGAGAGAGAGAGAGAGAGAGAGAGATTGAGAGAGAGAGAGAGAGAGAGAGAGAGAGAGAGAGAGAGAGAGGGGGGAGATGGGGAGAGAGAGAGAGAGAAAAAGAGCTGATTTGGCATGAAGTGCCTGCCTCTCCCTGTGTGACAGGGCTGTTGGACCATTGACCTTTATGACCTCAACACTTTCCACTATCTGTTCTCTATCAACAAGACACATTCCATAACGCACCCATGCTCCTAACCTATCATTCCTCTATTCACGCCCTTTCCAACGGGCATGATCTATCGCTTTTCTTTACGTTTGATGTCCTGCTTTCATCCTTCAGCAGCAGCTCTCGTCAGCCATCTTCATCCTCAAGGCCAGTCCCCCCCCCCCCCCCCCCCCCCCCCACACCTCTTAACTACTGCATGTTGATCTGTGTGCGCGTCCCACTCACTCCCTGCCTCTAGGAATCCGCACGTGTATCAGCAACTCGTTCTAGATAATCAGCATCCATGAGTCACATGTGGATGTCAACTTTCACGCTCATACTTACTGGTAAAAACCACAGCCACTGGGCAAGCTTCCACTCTGACAGCATGGAAGTTTACTTTGGACTTGTGGTTTGTGCGTTGATTTGTGTGTTTGTTTGCGTGTGTGGTCTTTGCTTCTTTCTTTCTTATGTTCTAATTCGATTTGGGACATTGCATAATGAACTAACACAACACGCTCCTGTGTGTCACTGCCCACCACTATCCATGTGTGAGTGCGTGTATGCATGTTTACCATTGGCCAACTAGATGCGTAAATTGAATGTTTTCACACTCATCTGCCTCCTCCCCTTTCAGAGCGCGCGCGCACACACACACACACACACACACACACACAGAAATGGTGTGGGTGATGGCCTCAGTGTCTGTGGATTTTGTGTTGAATGGCTCCTGAATGCACTTGTCTTGTCTCGTCTGATTGGCTGTGTGGGAACTGACAAAAGAGTCATTAGCCAACTCATTTTGAAACAGTGTTTTGTTCATTCCTTTTCTTTTCATAATTATTTCAAGAGCCACACAGGATCAGGTGGTTGACTTTGCATTGTATAAGTTGTTAAGATACGGAAGGGCTCTGCAACTCTTCTGTTACTTACATCACTAGGTAGCTCAGCTTGTAGCTCAGATTCTGGCTCACTTTGCATCAGAAAACCATGTGCATAGTTTCTAGAATGAGTAGCAAGAATCAGGGCAGATCCTCACAACGCTGTGCAGCCACCTGGTCCTGAGTGTCCATCTGTCTGTCTGATCTGAACTGAATGGGTTTGCCTGGCTGTCCCAAGGATGCTCTGTCTGTCTCTGGGCTTCCCCCAAACACGGCCTCGTCCATTCTGTATTTTCATTTTCTGTTTTCTTTCCTGAAACCCGACCCCACCCTCTCTCTCTCCCTCTCTCTCTCTCTCTCTCTCTCTCTCCCTCTCTCTCTCTCTCTCTCTCTCTCTCTCTCTCTCTGTCTCTCTCTCTCCCTTCCTGCTTTCCCTGGTAGATGCGAGTGGTGAAGGCGTTCCGTAGTAACCTGTACGAGGGCCGGGAGAAGCCGGAATCCCGGAACTCCATCCACAACTTCATGGCCCACCCGGAGTTCCTCATCAACGACCTCATCCACAACATCCCGCTGATCGACGACACCGACGTGGACGACGAGTCCGAGCTCAGCCGATACCAGCACCTGCACCCGGCCCTCCGTAAGCCGCCTCCCCCTCCCGCCCAAGCCCCGCCCCCGGCCCGCACCCGCCCCACTCGCCCTTACCGCCAGTACAGTCTCCCAGTCACCCCCTGCAACAGAAACAACAATAACAACCACCAAAGCGGCATCCTCCACGGCAACAAAGGCAGCCGCATAAACACAACAGTAACCAATGGCAACCCGAGAGCCCATCACTGTAACCACGGCGCCCACCACGGCAGAGACAGGCCGGGCAAGCCCCTCTGCTCCGCCCCCCCTCCTCACCCCCTCTACTGCGTGGAAACCTCCTTGTAACCGGAGGCAGGAGGTGAGGCGAAGAGGGTCAGGCAGAGGGGTGGGGGCAGGAAGGAGATGTCCCCCTCATTACATTCAGCCATGGGCTGGGGTGGGGGTTACGGCACGAGGGAGGGCGGGACGGAGTGGACAATTGTTTTTGAAGACTTCTTCTCGCAGCTCCTGGAGAGCTTTGCGACTTTTCCCTCCTTCCCTCTATCCACCCACCCCCCACCCACCCACCCACCCACACACCCACCCACCCACACAAACACAAACACACACACAAACACTTCTCTGCCCCTCAGCCGCTCCTTCCTCCCCAAACACCCCTCCTCTCCTTGAGCACACTCTCATTCGCTCAACATGCAGCCCTGCCCGCCTTGAGGAGATGGAGACATGTGTGTGTGTGTGTGTGTTGGGGGGTGGGGGGCACTTCTTTCCACAGGTTGCCATGCAAACACAGCACCCCCTGTGCTTCAGCGGGAACCGGGGGCTGACTCTCGTCTTCATATCGGTGTCCCGTCCCCGTCCCCCCATGACAGTGGTCGTCACTACTACCACCCACGCTGCAGTGACACACAGACGCCATCTCCATTCCTCTGCTCATCTTCTGCTATGAAACCACTCAATGCCCTGTGACTGAAGTGGCTCTACATTCAGGCTTATGTTTATGTTATAGAGCTTTAACAAGAGATGAATAGTATTTATTATTATATATTTATTTATTGGTGCTCATTCACTTGTTTCTTTTACAGTTTGTGTCATTTATTTGTTGTTTTTTTAATATATTTTCCTCCTTTTTCTAGTTGTGTGTGTGTGTGTGTGTGTGTGTGTGTGTGTGTGTGTGTGTGTGTGTGTGTGTGTGTGTGTGTGTGTGTGTGTGTGTGTGTGTGGGTGGGTGTGGGTGGGTGTGTCTGTCTGTCTGTCTGTCTGTGGTTGCATATTGTCTTGTCCCTTCTGAAAACAAAAACTGTCAAAATCATGAAATGCAAAGAAATAATATTCCTTTCAACCTCATGGTAAACAAATGATAAATAAGTATATAAAAATATCAACAAAATAGGGAGAAAAAAGGATTGACACTGTGGGCAACAGAGAAGGTGGACTCAGCCATGTCCTTTAACACGAGGTCTGTGTGACCTGGAGGGAGGGGGACTCTTCCCCCTGCGATTAGACGCTCTTTTATCATTTAGGCTGCTTCCCTGCCTCCCTATCTTCCTCTGGCTGTCCACCGTGCCCTGGCTTTTTTTTTTTATTTCTTTCCTCAGCTCTCTGTCTCTTTTCCCTTTCCTGGTCTTATTGGAAATATTTGTGTTGCTTTGGTTTGCCTTTGGCTTTTGATTTGGCTTTTAAAGATGGGTGCTTGTGGAGCATTGACCCTTTAAGTATCACCAATCACACAACGCACATGCGATGGCCCTTTAAAACAACATGGATTCACTTTACTGTTTGCACCTCGCTCTTGCATGCCTGCTGTGGGTTTGATTCAATGGTCTAACATGGTGTCCTTTACCCATCCCATATGAATAAGTATTGTGGATATATGATATCATAAATCATGTTTGATATGGGCTGTTTGAGTTTTATTCTGATTGCTCAAATGGCCAGGTTTAACTGAAGATTGAACCTGACGGAAAGCATTGAAAAGCAGGTAAACAAGTAGGACCTTTGTCTGCTTCTGAATGCTCATTGTTTGACTATTTCAACCATTTTCTCTGGCCAATTTGCTCCAGTCTTCACACCCAAAGCCCACTGAATGTCCCATGCCATATAACTGTCAGCCTTCTTCAGCTAAATACTGTACATGCTGTCACAATGATGTCATATCGCTTTTTCAAACGAACAGAGCGTAAATAAAGTACAATGTCGATTTCATGTCATGAGGGGAGCACGCCGACCACATTAATGATGAAGATCTACATCAAAGCATCCCATTCAACAACAACAAAAGAGTCCAGAGTGATGGGACCATTCCATTCAAACCTCATTGACCATAATCCACCTTTACATTCCAAACAACCTCATCACATTCCAGTGTGTGGGTGAGCGTGCCCTCCTCCAGTATCCCATGGTGCACTGGGTGTGGTTTAGCCGCTGATTTCATGTTGCCTCGGCGTGTGACTGCAAAGCAATGCAACCCTTGAGCCTTGCAGCATCTCCTCACAACCAGCCCCCCCCCCCCCCCCCCCCCCCCGGAATCTGTGAGTGGTCGTTGCCACCACGGGAGAAAGGATGTGTGTGTGTGTGTGTGTGTGTGTGTGTGTGTGTGTGTGTGGTTGAGGGGTGTTAGGCAATATGCAACAGACTGCCCGGTCAGCAGGTGTACCCCAGGCGTAGAAGTTAGATACAATGTAACCACAAAGACGTTTGTACAATGCCAACACGGCCAGAGAACATGTGTGCTGTCTGCTTGTTCTGTTTCTGGATGCATGCAGGCTCTCTGGGACCACCCTGTATAGAACTGTCTTCTAGCATCCATCATCGTCACCTGACCTGCCCTGTTGGGGCGGACGAGCTGGGACATTGTATTGGTCTGTCTGTTTTGAAGCATGCATTTGGTATCATAAATGTCACTCTTTATGTGTTGGTAAATCATTTAGGCTATTGTTACTACTGTGAGCTACAATCTCATCGTATATGCTTTTCCCTAATAAACACACACACACGCACACACGCACGCACACACACCGCGCGCACACACACGCACACACACACACACACACACACACACACACACAAAGATAAACTGCAATGATGTAAATTCAGCTGTCATATTCCGTCATCTCTGTCTATTCGTCCAGCCACAAAATATAAATTCTAAGAGATTTTCACAGAAGGAAAGATTATGTGAAAAAGAATATATTATATTTACTATTAAAGTTATAAATGATTGTACAACTGCACCGCTACTGTACATATTGCCCAGATGTGCATCTTTCAGTTACAGGTTATTAGTTTGTTATTTTTTACAATCTTTTTTTCCATTATTTTAATCCTTTTGCTTTTGTACAGAAAGGGATGACTAAACGGAATCGCTTGTATATTATTATTGAAATTCTCCACCAGTACTCCACCAGCTGATGGAACGAGGGACCGATGCACATTCCCCCAAGCATACTCTCGAGGGCTGCGTTTTCTGTCCACTAAACAGCCCCTGAATCGTGCAGCGGTATGAATATATTTAGCCTCTTTTCAGACCACAGACACCACCCTATAAGTAGAGACCAAGAGATACAAACGCACCTCATGTGTGATCTAACAGAGCAGGCCATGATGGACCAGGGGAGGAGAGGGGGGAGACGGCAGGGCTACAGAGATACAGAGCTAGAGTCTGCAGAAGTGCAATGCATCATCCAGCCATGCATTGTTAGCCTGTGCTTTTAGATCTGCTCTAAGTAGGCCTGTTACTGCCATGGGACGATTCAATGAAGAGCTGACACTTCAAGATGTTCCTTATACATTATGTTGTAAATATTGTGTGGAATGGTCCCTTGCTTCTGGCGCTTTGCAGTGCTGTTCCCCAGACAGAAAATGCAGCCTTAACTGTGCTGAAATGAAAAAGACAAAAAAAAGGAACAAACAAAAAATAATATGAAGACTGAATATATTAAAGAGTAACCTGCCTGTTATTTAAGCGAATAAATATCTATATATGAGAAAGAACACACCTGTATACTGTAGACTAAAACTGTATGGAAATCTAAGAGAATTTAACGGGAATAAGTCCAAACACCTTTTGTCTGTATGAAAGAAAAAAATACATCAAAGTATTCTACAATAATAACTTTGACAACGTCTCTGTGACTCTTGTGTTGTTTGGTGTTTGGTGCATTGCTACACTCACATTTACTTTACTGCCTGTACTTTTCTTTCACCGTTGGGTGGAAGTCCTGTCTCTCATGAAACTAAAACAGAAACACTGTCATGTCCACACCCCCTAACCCACAGCCCCCTAACCCACCCCCCCTAACCCACCCCCCCTAACCCACACCCCCTAACCCACAGCCCCCTAACCCACCCCCCCTAACCCACCCCCCCTAACCCACCCCCCCAACCCACAGCCCCCTAACCCTAACCCCCTAACCCACACCCCCTAACCCACACCCCCTAACCCACAGCCCCCTAACCCTAACCCCCTAACCCACAGCCCCCTAACCCACAGACCCTAACCCACACCCCCTAACCCACAGACCCTAACCCACACCCCCTAACCCACACCCCCTAACCCACACCCCCTAACCCACCCCCCCAACCCACAGCCCCCTAACCCACACCCCCTAACCCACCCCCCCTAACCCACACCCCCTAACCCACACCCCCTAACCCACACCCCCTAACCCACAGCCCCTAACCCACACCCCCTAACCCACAGACCCTAACCCACACCCCCTAACCCACACCCCCTAACCCACACCCCCTAACCCACCCCCCCAACCCACAGCCCCCTAACCCACACCCCCTAACCCACCCCCCCTAACCCACACCCCCTAACCCACACCCCCTAACCCACACCCCCTAACCCACAGCCCCTAACCCACACCCCCTAACCCACAGACCCTAACCCACACCCCCTAACCCACACCCCCTAACCCACAGCCCCTAACCCACACCCCCTAACCCACCCCCCCAACCCTAACCCCCTAACCCACCCCCCCTAACCCACCCCCCCTAACCCACACCCCCTAACCCACACCCCCTAACCCACAGCCCCTAACCCACACCCCCTAACCCACACCCCCTAACCCACACCCCCTAACCCACCCCCCCAACCCACACCCCCTAACCCACACCCCCTAACCCACACCCCCTAACCCACACCCCCTAACCCACCCCCCCAACCCACAGCCCCTAACCCACAGCCCCTAACCCTCTAACCCCAACACTCTAACCCACACCCCCTAACCCACCCCCCCAACCCTAACCCCCTAACCCACCCCCCCTAACCCACCCCCCCTAACCCACACCCCCTAACCCACACCCCCTAACCCACAGCCCCTAACCCACACCCCCTAACCCACACCCCCTAACCCACACCCCCTAACCCACAGCCCCTAACCCACACCCCCTAACCCACAGCCCCCTAACCCACAGCCCCCTAACCCACCCCCCCAACCCACACCCCCTAACCCACACCCCCTAACCCACACCCCCTAACCCACACCCCCTAACCCACCCCCCCAACCCACAGCCCCTAACCCACAGCCCCTAACCCTCTAACCCCAACACTCTAACCCACACCCCCTAACCCACACCCCCTAACCCACACCCCCTAACCCACCCCCCCAACCCACAGCCCCTAACCCACAGCCCCTAACCCACAGCCCCTAACCCTCTAACCCCAACCCTCTAACCCCAACACTCTAACCCACACCCCCTAACCCACACCCCCTAACCCACACCCCCTAACCCACACCCCCTAACCCACACCCCCTAACCCACCCCCCTAACCCACACCCCCTAACCCACACCCCCGAACCCACACCCCCTAACCCACAGCCCCTAACCCACACCCCCTAACCCACCCCCCTAACCCACACCCCCTAACCCACCCCCCCAACCCACAGCCCCTAACCCACAGCCCCTAACCCACAGCCCCCTAACCCACACCCCCTAACCCACCCCCCTAACCCACAGCCCCCTAACCCACACCCCCTAACCCACAGCCCCCTAACCCACAGCCCCTAACCCACCCCCCCTAACCCACACCCCCTAACCCTCTAACCCCAACACTCTAACCCTAACCCTCTATTCAAATATATGTACTGCCGTTGTATTGCAGGTACAGCAGACTCCGTAGAACAAGGCGCAACATGCATTCACACATTGAGGGTTACAGCAGAGGGCATTTATTCTCGCTATGGTTTTGTTTACAGTATCTACACATCCATAGTATGGTGCATGTTTATGGTATATTCTCAGATGCAGGTTCTCCAGTGGCAAATCTGAATCTGCAAAAGTTGCCTAGTATTTTAGTAAACCACCAACTGTTTGAGGAATGTAAGGTTGACAATGCAGTGAGAATCATTCTATGAACCCTAGTTAAACAAATACAACACAGACATTAATACACTTCCTTTGTTGTATTGTATGGACTTCCAGTGCATAAATGGTATGGAATGGTATGGTATGGAACCTCACAACCTATGGCGTTTCAATGTTCTGCATACCCAATTTGTAAAGGTGTATGTGTATGTGTCTGTTCGTGGGCAGTATGTGCCTCAGCTGGGGTCACTGACAAATTTTTTTGTTCATCATGGCAAGTAAATGTTTTGCAGACTTGCAATAATTTTCTCAATCATTATTTAATCATTAGTATTATTAGTAAAACCAACTTCCACGGTGGGTGATGGTGACCTCGGCTGATGACTTTATAGACTGTATTTAGGTAGGGAATATCGCATAGGGTAAGAGTTTCCACAATAACTATTAATTAATGCCGCTCAACTACAATAATATCACTTTATATCACACTAAGTAGTTAACTATAGCTTAATCCGAAGATACAGGCAACCAATGCATTCGCAAAGTGCCTCTTTCTCCAGACAGTAGAGTTCTCACACATTCACTTAAAAGAATTAAAACTAGTACTATTACTATAGTTTGTTTGTAATGTGTGAATCAAGCCTGGTCTATTTTTGAGGTTTTGGCTTAGGTCACAGTCTAGTGGTATAGAGTGGTAGACTAAAGTTATACATTTTTCATGCAACTATATCATTTATGTGCTGTGTAAAAACATAGTTAAATCACTTTGATGTAATACAAAATGGACCTTATTCTTGGACGTACTTGTCTACAGTGGTGATACAAATGCTAACAATAACACCTGAAAGAGGAAAAGAGCTACCTCTTGGTGCAAGGAGAACATATACAAAAGCCTTTTAAACAAACTAGTAATAAAGTAAAGAAGACTTTATCATTTAGATTATTGGGATCCATTGTTCCACAACAGTATAACATTATACTGATTGTGTGATTTGTGCTTGCAATGAAAAATGTCACATTTCTTAAACTTTTTTTAATTTGAATGAACAATCATCTTAAAGGTACAGTATGTAACATTGACCCCGAGTGTTTAAAATGGGTACTGCAGTCCAAATTCACAATAGTGGAGAGTTGTCTCCGCCCCCTCCTCCCCAGACTGAAGCTCACGCAGGTTGCCAGGTTGAGGACACTGAACGAACACGTGCGCGAGACGAGCGAAACATTTGAGACAAGCGTAATTATTCTATTTTGACAATAACAAAGCAACGGTTATTCCAGTAGGGCTGAGCTCCGTGAATGGCCAACGACGTACGTCGCTTTGGTCGCTGTGCTGGCTGGCTGGCTGCTTTTGGTCGCTGTGCTGGCTGGCTGGCTGCTTTTGGTCGCTGTGTTGGTCGCTTGGCTGGCTGCTTTTGGTCGCTGTGTTGGTCGCTTGGCTGGCTGCTTTTGGTCGCTGTGCTGGCTGGCTGGCTGCTTTTGGTCGCTCTGCTGGCTGGCTGGCTTGTTTTGGTCGCTCTGCTGGCTGGCTGGCTGCTTTTGGTCGCTCTGCTGGCTGGCTGGCTTGTTTTGGTCGCTCTGCTGGCTGGCTGGCTGCTATTGGTCGCTCTGCTGGGTGGCTGGCTGCTTTTGGTCACTGTGTTGGTCGCTTGGCTGGCTGCTTTTGGTCGCTGTGCTGGCTGGCTGGCTGCTTTTGGTCGCTCTGCTGGCTGGCTGGCTTGTTTTGGTCGCTCTGCTGGCTGGCTGGCTGCTATTGGTCGCTCTGCTGGGTGGCTGGCTGCTTTTGGTCGCTGTGCTGGCTGGCTGGCTGCTTTTGGTCGCTGTGCTGGCTGGCTGCTTTTGGTCGCTCTGCTGGCTGGCTGGCTGCTTTTGGTCGCTGTGCTGGCTGGCTGGTTTTGGTCGCTGTGCTGGCTGGCTGGCGGTCGACTCAACAGCTCATAGCTATGGTCGCTCAAAGTCTGTGGGCGCTGGTTCATCAGTTCATTTGCATGTTATTAACGTTTTTTGCGACAGTTCAAGTACCAGAAAGCCATTAGCTCTAGCGAAAGCTAGCCTACAGCTCATTATTGCTAAAAGTATTTTAATATTATTAACGCCTGTTTAGTTCATTGGGAATGCTGAGTTGTATTATATTTCCTTATTTTTAGTAGACACAGTGGCCTTTTCTAACCCAGAACATTGCCTGGCAAACATTAATGTCTTTACTTGTATTCTGATATTTTTTTCTATTGAAGGACAGTTTAAAAGAGATTGCAGATTGTTTTATTTAATTAGTATCAATAAAATCGATTAGTTGTATTGTGCGTTGTATTCAACTTGTGAATCTTATATATTATATATGTGTTTATATATATTCTATAAAGCCTATATAGTTAAATATCAAGTAATAAAATATCCTATGGCCAAAGATCTTAGTTATAGCGCCATAAAGTTTGATATAAGTGTAACCATAAGCATCAGTGTGGGCACGGTGGCAGAAGACGTAGCGAGGCCATCACTTCCATCAAGAGGTCCCCTGTTTGAGTCCCTTTTTAGGCCGATTTGTTTTTGTTATTATTGTCCAACATATTGATGCAATCTGCCTCTTTCATTTGAACATTTTAGTATGATTTAGTAAGATAGTATGATAATTATAGGACGTAATGACGGGCTGCGACCCCTGGCTGGTGTCTGCGACAACAGGCCAGCCACGGCCGGCTGGTGTAAGCTGGCTGCTGCCTCTGGCTGGCTGGCTGGCTGGCTCTGGTCGGCTGGCTCTGGCCGGCTGGCTGGCTCAGGCCGGCTGCTGGCTCTGGCTGGCTGGCTCAGGCTGGCTGCTCGCTCTGGCTGGCTGGACGGCTGCTGGCTGGCTCAGGCCGGCTGCTGGCTCTGGCTGGCTGGCCGGCTGGCTGGCTCAGGCCGGCTGCTGGCTCTGGCCGGCTGGCTGGCTCAGGCCGGCTGCTGGCTCTGGCTGGCTGGCCGGCTGCTGGCTCTGGCCGGCTGCTGGCTCTGGCCGGCTGCTGGCTCTGGCTGGCTGGCTAAAAAGCGTTGCGACTTTAAAAGCATTGCGACACTTTTGGCGGCAAATGAGTCACAACCAGAGGTGTGGCTGAATGAGCGACCAAAGCAGCCAGCAACAGTCAACACCACGGCTGCTACCAAATCAGCTGTAGCTGGCTGCTTTCGGTCACAACCAAAAGCCTACTTTATCAGTTACCATCTTATGGAATGCAGTATTTGGTTTCCGGCTCAGTCCTACTGTTATAGCAGAAGTCCCCCCAGAAGTTCTGCTATAATAATGTAGGACTGCTGGATCTGAGATGAGTTAAGAGTTGGAACACCTCTCAACAAATACTTTAAAAGAATAAGTAAACGTCTGTTTCCTTTCAGTGAAGCTACCATTCTTGGTCTTCTGGCCTCAGGTCAGGTTATAGGAGCAGAATATAAAATGAATGACAGCAGGTGTGGTTATAACGTAAGCGGTATATAGATGCTGTACACTCACCCTGTTTTTATTGTGTGTGTAATGATACTTGATATGTTGTATACCTTATGGCTGTATAGTTGTGTTAGAAGTAGCCATTTACCTGTGAGCTGTGCAAGGCTACCGCTGAGTTGTTGGCTGATTAGGTTCCGTTTGTACAACACATGGGACTGCATTATTGTGTTATTATTTTTTACCATAGTTAAAGGTCTTCAATATCCAATAGGTTAGTGTATATATATATATAGCTCAGGCTCTACCTCCCACTGACGGGGAAAGGTCAGCTCTTGGACCAACACTGGGCATTTGTGGCTGGAGGAATACTACCTAACCCTAACTTAATGAACATGGGATGGGCGGCCTGCCTGTTAAAGAATTTCTCCTTCAATGTGGTTTGTTAATTCTACAAATAATCTATCAAAACATTAAGTATGTTTTAGTTAGTATTTATATATATATATATATATATATATATATATATATATATATATATATATATATATATATCATATTTTGACATAATTGTGTTTATATTTATCTTGGCTGAATAAATATTAATCTAGTTATTACATATATCCATCATTGTTCAAGGTTAGCTTTTGGCTATGTCTGCTCTTGAGAATGAGGGGCGTTCTGTTGATGGACTGTCTTCAGGTCAGGCTCTACCTCCTCCTGACGGGAAAAGATCCTGGATCAACAAGAAAGACTTGACAGCGAAGATGGGTGGAACAAAATCACGGTTATGATTTCGCATTGACCTAATGCAACGTCAAATTGAACAAACGCGGGAGACCTCGGAGGCAGTAGCCGTTACCCAAAGGCAGCTTGTTGCGTTGGTACATGCACAGGATCACAGGCCCAGGTGTCAGCTTGAAGCTCGACGCAGCCGTGCGCAGCTCGAGGGCTTATCCGGGGCGGCACTGGACACCCCTGACATTTGATTGGCCACCCCGTGTCCCACCCTAAAATGTCTTCTTTTTTTTGTGCTTTTGTGCTTATTCCTGTTTGGTTCTTTGTGTTTACACAACGTCCCCACAACTCACTTTCCACTCGTCATAAACTACACTGATTATCCAGGTACAATTGTATATTGTTATTTTATTTCCAATAGATGTTACTTTTTCCTTTCACCATGTGAGGACATAGCCTGGTCTTAACATTAAGAATAACTTAAATTGTGCTTATTAGCTGGACTGGAACATTCACCTTTGACATTACTTTGTTTAAACATCACTTTGTAAATATCCCATTTGTGCACCTAGAGCCAATATTTGTGTTTATATGAAAAATACATGTAACGATTGCATTTTAGTTGTAATGTTTAACAGAGTTGTTGCAGTCATCCTTACTAAATATAAATGTAAACATATCCATGGTTTATATTCTTTGGTAATGTCAATCGGGTGAGTCTGTCATTTGCGCTCGTTTATTATACTAGAGCGCGCAGCCAATAGAAAACCATCCCACTATTTAGTCAACATGGAAGATGTTCCCCGACACCTAGTGAGACCCAAACGGATCGGTACCGCTTCCCCACAGAACATATTTGGAGACGAGCGCAATTATTCTAACTTACTTTCGCAAGCCGTACACTTGCAAGATGACGTTTGTAAATTATAAAGCAGCTCATGAGGCGTCCTTTTTTAAATGCTTCTGGGCTCTCCCACTTTCAAATGATTCACCCGTTTTATTATGGCATGGCTATGGAGCTTTTTCGAAAGAGGGCAAAGCTTTTTATTTAATTTTTTAGGTCGGACAGAATCTAGTACCATCTTAGTTGATCCAGTTCGACTGCTTGCGTCCATGGCCGCAGCCCGACGGGGTTGTGTTTTCATATACCGCATCCGGGGTGGTACTTGGAGAATAGCGAACCGGAACACACATACAACACCTGTTCCCACCCGGAACACAAAGTTCTAGGGAGCGTTGGCTGTAGGCTTTAACGCTTTAATAATCAATGCCATTATCCGCTAGAAATCTACTCACGGCCAGCACGAAGTTCAATTGATTGCATGAAATGCACATATGCGTTACATCGCTTCGCTAGCGCATGATTAGCATATACGACTTCTATACCAACGAGTCATGGCGATACTCCGCCATTTTGAGAGGTTCAAGTTGTCTAACTCCCAAATCAACGTTAATACACTAAACTAGTCGAAAGCCGCAGCAGTTCCAAACGCAAAAAGGTACTCCTATATTTACAAATATGTTTGATCAATAAACAACTACCCCAAAACTGTTTAAACCAACACAATAGCGTACCAATGTTTCCAAAATGGAGGCAATCATTGCGATGTGCAAGCCCTACACACTGTACAATAAATGTATATTGCATGTGTAAAACATTTACAAAAGTAGAGCCTCGGCCTGTAGCCGCCCATTCTGTACCACGCCATTTCCTTTCCGAGGAAACCTGCGACCATATTTGGCGTCTAGCCTGGAAAACAGGGTGAGCTTGTTTTATTTGCTCTGGCATATGCCCTAAACACGCATTTGAAAATTGGTGTTGCGATGTCAGGCTAGTCTCTCATGAGACTACGGCTTCAACTGTAAACGATTTAGGCAAACATTCAGGTAAAAACTAACTGCCGGCACACAAACGTCCCTTATTTTTACTTTGTCTATGATGTAAATGTTAATTCAATCAATAATATGAAAGTAGGTGGACAATCTTAATTGTGGTTGGTAGACCTACTTTGTGCAGTGAGATACAACTCACCAAAACCTTCGCCAGATTAAATGACCACTTGTGCTTAAGTGTCCCCACAATGAATAAAACAAATATGATCCATCATATAATTATGTCCCATTCACACACACAATTTTTGTTGCAGCTTTGTTATTCGTGTATCCCTATGGTGTAATTAAATGGACGTATGCATCAAATTGTAAGATGAAAACCAATTAGGGTGTACATTATGGCTGAACAGCAAGTACCGAAAATGAGTGACGGTGGGCAAATGGGAAGACTTGCATGTCCCACTTCGCAAAATAAATATGGCAAAAAGATATGACCAAGTTCATGTTTACACAACTTGTTTTACTCTGTTACCAAATAAAGCTTCTCTAGTAGAATATACTAGTGAATTTCACTAATAACATTTCCACTTCATTTCAACATTCACATTACTCACATGCTTGATGGGCTTTATGAAAAAAGAACAAATCTCTCCCAAAACATTGACTAAAACACCTTATGTGATGGCTATAGCTGTTCAAGTAATAAAAAAAATAAAAAAAGCTTGATAACTGTTTTTAAATCATTTCTTTTTGTTCAGAAACCAGTCTATTTTCTTATCAGATTTGCATTACTAGAACTTGCATAATTTACTCATATGTATCAGTAATTAAATATGTATATATATTAATGTAGTTTTACATTACATGTGTTGAGTTTAAGGGTTCAAAAACCTCACATGGTATAGTTCTAGAACACCTGCTTGATGCTCTAATAGACTATTAAGACAACTTGCCCTGCGACATGCTGCTGCACCACCATGATGCAGCATGCTGCTGCACCACCATGATGCAGCATGCTGCTGCACCACCATGCTGCAGCATGCTGCTGCACCACCATGATGCAGCATGCTGCTGCACCACCATGATGCAGCATGCTGCAGCACCACCATGATGCAGCATGCTGCTGCACCACCATGATGCAGCATGCTGCTGCACCACCATGATGCAGCATGCTGCTGCACCACCATGATGCAGCATGCTGCAGCACCACCATGATGCAGCATGCTGCTGCACCACCATGATGCAGCATGCTGCATCACCACCATGATGCAGCATGCTGCTGCACCACCATGATGCAGCATGCTGCAGCACCACCATGATGCAGCATGCTGCAGCACCACCATGATGCAGCATGCTGCTGCACCACCATGATGCAGCATGCTGCTGCACCACCATGATGCAGCACCACCATGATGCAGCATGCTGCTGCACCACCATGCTGCAGCACCACCATGATGCAGCATGCTTTTAGGAGCGACTTGTTAATTCATGTCAATTACTCACAAATCAAATGAATAAAACACCCCACCAAAGAGCATGGGAATAATGTCAGAATGCAAAAATTCCCCCTCCATCAGGATGTTATTAGTGCTCACTTTTAGCTTCCACTCAAATCAGGTCTCATTAATTTCTTTAGAAAACCTTTACCAGACTTGACCCAAATGTTCAGTAAGACCTTTAGCTGCAGAGCTTGCTGTTCAGAAAGAGAAAAAGAGAAGCATTAATATCAACAGTACAGAACAAGACAAAATATACATTTTAAGGTGAAGGTATGATCAAAATATGATTTATTTGAAGAACATTTTCTCAAAACATACTTATTCAAAATCAAAATTGTATGTACAGTCAATAAATCTGTTACACATTTCTATACATTTTGGAAAATCTAAGTTGTTACATTCCAAAATGTCAGTATATACAAAAAGTACTTAATGAGGCATTTAAAGCCTAATTTATTACTGATACATCAGGCAGCAGGGACATGTTTACCCCCGTGTGTGTGCTGCTTGAGCTACAGATGTGGTGAAGTACTGGTATAATGCAGGGACTTACAACATTCGATACCGATACTACCTTTAAAAAAAAAACCAGGCCACGATGGCAGCAGCTTGTCCAGGCTCTTCAACTTCCAACAGCAGAATCCACTTTAGCATAAAGAAAAATAGGGGGCGCTAAATGAAAAATATTCTTCTGTACAATAGTGCAGGTTCACAAAGAGATTCACTTACACTAAATGGTATCTCAATTATTCAACTGGATCGCTTCAGTTCCAGTTGGAAGCCAATTTAAAGCCAATTTGTTTGCTCTTTGTGAAACTTCACCTCAATCTCAATTATTTTTGCCATACATTTAGGATTCTAATTGTTATTTACACTTAACTGTTATGTAAAGAACAGTATATTTACAAAAAAAAAGTACAACGTTTTCTTAAGTACTTCAATTAAGAGCTCTACTCTGAAAACAGGAACAAATGAAAAACAAAATCCTAAAAGAAAAAAAAGTTCTGTTTGCTATAAAACACCTCAGGTCTTCCTAAGAAGACAAACAGGCTTCTTTTCTTGTCTGATCCTTACCATGGAGTCAAGCAGGCAAAGGTGTTCTCAAAGCCATTCATCCCGCATGGTAGATCAACCATTACCTAGAAGAAAACTGTCAACAAGGTTTAGCAGTAACGTGTACTTATAAATCATTGGCTTCATTACACTGTACACTGACATGCACCTACGATGCTTCTTAGGTCAATAGTTACGCAAACTCAAACAGCGTTCGCCAGCCCCCGTGAAGTTCACTACGGGGCTTATTACTTCAGTCTCAATATCTGAAAACAATGAGAAGTACTTGACCCTACATTTTGAGCGCTGCGCTTGCGTTCTCTGCACACTTAGTGCAGAACTCCACTGAGACGTGGTTCTTGTCCACGTGAAGACAGACGCCACCAGATGTTGTATCTTTCTCCTCCACTTTGATGCGTTTCCTGGGTTGGGCATAGTCGTGGTCATTTAGCTTGGCCGCCTGGAAAAGTGAGGAAGATAATTTCATCCCATTCACACCGCTTAGCCTGGACAAGAGCTGGCCTAACATGCTCTCGTTGGCCAGCACGGCCCGCAGGTACCTGGTCTCATCTTCCAACTCCTCCACCCTCTTGTTGAGCCCACAGTTTTCCTGCTTCAGTATGTGGTTCTCGGTCGACAGAAATCCAACTTTCTTCTCCAAATTGTTGACGTATTCCTTCTTCTTGAGTCGATTCATTCTGGCGGCAATGGCGTTTTTGTTAATCATGGAGCCAGACCGGTTCTCTCTTTTCTTAGACTTTGCTTCGAATGGCGTTCTCTCTGGAGATGGGCTTGTGGATGCTTCAAACATGGAATCGTCATCCTTCATATTATATACACCCCAATCGTTCAACCCAACGCCAAAGAGTGACGAGGTCGTGTCTTTATCAACTGTCCATTTTAGGTCGTCAATTCCAAACAAATCATCAAGCTCCAATCCTGTGTCGTCAACATCTTCATGTAGACATGGCAGATCGTCTACCGTCTCCACAGCATCTGTGACTTCGACTTCAAGAGACTGCACCTCATTTCTCTTGATTGATCCTCTCCTCCTTGTGATCATTGTGGCTAACGTATGAGATAAGATCACTATCCACCAAGTTCTTTGCAATTGTTCCGTATCTGTTGGAATAAAGAACAAGGGAAGAGGTGGTGAGTGTGTGTTGAATTGCAATGTTTTATTATATGTCTATTTAAGTTTGAACTGAATGTTACAATAACAACTAGGACTGCAAGCAGTCCCACAAGGTATTCACAGCCCACGCACCGCCTATCCCAGCAGCCGCCCTATTCAAGTGAATCACGGGTGTAGTCATTACTCCTAGATGCAACAATGCGTCCGTCTTTGTTCTTCAGCACTGTTTTTTCTTATTATTCCAACAACATACACACAAGAATAATGTTAACTAATTAGCACATGTTGAATTTGCCATAACTCGGCCATTTCTTACACAATCAAATCCCTTTCTTGGGATTTTAATCAAACAAGTCCATAGATCATGTCTTTCTTTTCATTTAAGGCTATTGTTTAGAAGACGATTTTTGACGCTTTCACTCTACAGCTAAATCTATCCTGACGGACATCATGGGTCCAAATGGCAAAAATGTTCATCATGCTAAATAACAAATGTACACCAAGTTTCTGAATTTATTATTAATCGGGGCGGAAATGCCGAGCATTTAACTTTGACCGGAAGTTATAGCGCCCCTTGTGGGAATTTCGGCACCAAACCTTTTGGAGACCTAAGAGATATGGGCCGTCAAATTAAAAATAAGAATCCCTAGAATAACAATAAGTATCCAGATACACTGAATACCTAATTATCGATGCTTGTTGGAGTCTATTCTGATATGAGCGATAAAAACATGCTTAATTTTCAGCGTGCGGCTGAATTGTGAAACATGTTCTCCACAAACAAGTAAAATGGCGCCTTCATTTGCCCCCCAACGTTAGTGCAACGCAAGTTAACAAGGCCGCAACATAGACACAGGATAACTACGACTAAAATATGGGCACCGTGCGACACATTACTCTTACATACTACTCTCAAATACACACGTTTCAGTGCACATCACCAAATGCTTTTTGACAGTGTACGCATGTTCGTCCCGACGTTTCCACGCTGGCCAGCAACATAAGCAATGAAGACGGAGCTCGGAACTGCCGCTTTGCTCAACGTGCGTGTCTAAATATGGGAATGGACAACCCCACAACGTGGATAATATAGTTTCAAACAAAGAAAAATCGTATTTGACATCGACGTATCGAGGGCAGCGTTAGCGTTCATAATCGAGGAGGCTACGCGCAAGCTAACGCAACAGAACCCAGATATGACGCAGCATTTCATTAATAGGTCGATTCTTCAATTAATACATACCTTCACCGCGCCTGACAAAAGCCGGATATGTTGTATGTTTTTAAGGTTGCTTGATTCAACTTCGATGTTGAAATAGAACCACCTAACTCAATGAAATGAGGACAATGGCACTTGAGCGGTTTCCGCGTTGCAGAGGTTCTTGTTCGTCGGCGGTCTTCCAGCTCTTCCCTTCCTCGTCTTCCGCCCCCTACTGTATGCTTAAAGGCGTTCTGTGAATGAAGCGACGCTATTGTTTCACACTACCAACATGCCATCATAAAAACCGAGGCAACACTGCAAATCTAAAGAACATTGCATCTTTTTTTATTTGAACTAATGTTTAACCACACGTTTAAATGATTACTTTTCAATTGATACCAATGTGCTAGTCCCCAGTAAGCATACACAATTTACCTAAAACTAAAGCAACCAACACTCTCCTCTTATTCGAAGAGGAGTGTTGATATAGATCTATCGAGAGAGAAATATATATTTATCTATATAGATATATATCTACACAAACACACAGAATTGCTGGTGAAACTAGGTGAAAATCGTTTATTTGAGTTGTCAGAATTAAATGGAACAACAAGGCTATCCCTTGTGGTATAGTGCACAAAAGTGAATAGGATGTCAATTCATCATACCCAATGAAAAAGACAAAGGTTAACACAAAAAGTAAGGCAGTTCCAAAAGTTACCCATCTGGGGATTTCTTTTTTTTTGTAATTTTTTTTACATAAGATACATTTTCCACAACTGCACAACTGGAACACAACAACATGACAGAAAATAGACGAACATTGGCGTGCTCTTGTGAAATACTAGTGTATAACATGTACACCGCCTGCAAAGGCATTTTTATTTTTTTAACATCAAGATCGGCCCAACAGAAACATCGATTCTGTGGCTGCTGAAATGAATTGAATTTAAAAGAGCTGCAGTCCAGACTTCAGTTTGATTACATCACTGAGGCTCCAAGGGAAGCCACTGGCCGCTCTCATCGCCGCCGAGGCTCCTGGAAAGTTTTGTGCCGTGATTTCCAACTCTACTGGCTGGTCGAACACTGCCATGGTGGAGTAACTCTCCACCATTAGCCCGGATGGTTCTTCTGACTGCCCGGGGACTTTGCCCAGGGGATAGTTCTTCCACACCACTTTATCCGCGCACACCTGCCACAGAGAGCCCTTGAGCAACGTGGCGCTCTCCGCCGGGAAGTCGGCACTTGGTTGGCCCTGAGGGAGCGCGCTGCCATCGCAGTCGGACGCCGGTTGCCGCGGCGCCCGGCGCAGCTTCTCGTGCAGACTCTCCAGCGTGTATATCGGCTGTCCTCGCTGCTCGGCCGCGAGGTCGGCTGCGTCTCCCTGGGCGCCTTGTGTGTAGATGCTGCAGAGCTTCAACAGTTTGTGGCGGGTTTCAGAGGGCAGAGGATGCTCCATGTCCTCCAGGATGAGCTGCAGCAGGCGCGCCGTGCTGAAACAGGGAGCGTCCAGACAGGCCGTCAGGAGCTGCTGCCATCGCAGATGAATGCGGTTAACGAATATCTTGTCTTTTATTCGGGCTCTCTTCTGGACTTTGGTTTCAAAATGGCAGTCAGGTTTACTGATGTTGCAGCTGATGACCTCAGCGATCCAAGCAGAAATGTAGAAAGCCCTGTGATTATTTGGCTCATTTGAAAGCTCCTTCAATTCCACAAAGAGTTTCTCCAGAAGAATATGGATAAAGAATGGTGAGTTAAAGATCTTCAAGAGGGGGAGCCAAAAACGCATAAAGATTTGAGGCAGTTGGAGATGAGTGGAAGGGCAATCTTCAAACGTTTCACAATCCAATGATTCCAGCTGAGCAATGGTCGGAATTAAGAATCCATCTTCCACCAAAACATCAAACAGTGTTTCAAAAGAGTCCCGCGCAAAGTGCTTGATCTGAGCGATGATCCAGCTGACTTCTTCAGTAAGGACTGGCTGCTGACCGGGCATGGTCTTTTGGAGTCCATCAAGAGTCTTATACTGTTCTTTTGAAAAAGATATGAGCAGTTCTCGAGCAGTTGTGTAGCATTCGATTTCTTTCTGCCTTGCAATAAGCCCTTCCTCCTGGCGTTTCAGTTCTTCCTCTTCTTCATCCTCTCCTTCTGATTGTGAGTTCCAGCTCTCATTCACCCCTCCTCCCAACTGTCTGGACCAGTACTCCTGCTGTAGCCAATTTAGAATGAGCTTACAGCCCTTTCTACACCAATTTAAATTGGGCAACTTTCGGTGTGTGAAGTCATGCCTAAGGTTCACAATCCACTCAGGGATATTTAATCTGCCAGCCAGAAGTCTTAAAGGACGAGCAACTCTCCCCTGCTGTCGTTCAGTGATTAAATTAACAAACCTCACTAGCGCTGTTCCATAAAGGAGGACGAGATCATCCCCGTCCAGCTTCCCCGACTTGTCCAGTATCTGGCATCTTACCAGGTCTGCTGTACACTCTACGGCGACGGGAGTGCTATTGGCGAACCGGACTTTCCACGCTGATATTCTATGCAAGGCATACTTCTGCAACGAGGAGTCCTTTGAATATAAGTATTCAAGCACTTGATCCCATTCGGCTTTGTTGATCCATGCCACAACATGGCGCTTTTTCTCGGAGCTCCTTTTCTTCATTTTGGAACAGCAGGACAGGCGGGAGCACGTAAGCTCTATTTACCTTTAAGCTGATAAGTACAAATGCGTGTTTTGTTCATTTAGAAGTACCAGATGTTTGATTCGTGTTCGGTTGAGGAAACAACTTCGATGTCCAATCCGTACTGCACATGTGCATAAGACTGCGCATGCGCATACCTGTCACTTTACGACTGCCGGAACGTAGAATTTACGTTAATGTGATTATTTTGAAGCGATGTGAATGCTTTAAGAAATAAGAATATGTTCTGGCTTTATGATGACAATAACATATATTAAATATAAATAGGCCTACTCATTCAATAACAAAACTCAGCCACAAGCTGATAGATCACTATATATATATATATATCAGTGTGCACATATTAAACCAGCCATCACCACACACACTCGAGGAGACCTCCTATATGGCAGCATGGATCACCATCGTCATGTATCATTGTCTGCAAACCATCGGATTAAACACAAATTAAAAAATGCTTATGACTATTATATTACATTTCTGCCAAGCCTTTACACACTACCTTTAAGGTATTACCAACTCATTCACTCACATACAAATTGTTTAATTAATTAATTATTTATATTGAATTTACACCAGTTATTATATGTACCAGGTGTGCCCCAGCTTAGATAGGCCCCAGGGAGGAAGGGCTGGAGGAAGAGAGAAATAAAGAGATGTCCTATGTACGTGTATGTGTCCTATGTGAAATGTAATTTCAATTGTAAAAATTGTAATTGTTTTATGGCATGTTGAGCTCAAAAGGAACATCTAGTGCAATATGTGTCCCCTTGAATCCTGGTGCCATGGACGTAGGCCTATCGAGGTGTTTTATATAGCGTACCGTGTCTCCACTACTTCTTCTCACTTGGGGAGGTATGTCTCCAATCAATGAAGCCACAGCAAGGATTTAGTCTACGGTGGCACAGTTTCTTCAATACTGTAGGCCTATATTGAAAACGAACAAAACAATACCAAATGTGTGTGTGTGTGTGTGTGTGTGTGTGTGTGTCCAGTAACACAGACAATTTGAAGAAGAGTCCATAAAGATGTATTATATATATATATAACATTAATTACGGCATTTATACCAAATTACATTCAGGGCATATTGCTCTTGAATCTGCAACACCTTTTAAGTGTGAATCAAAACAGAGGGCAGAAGAGCAACCAAGGAATGAAGGCAAATGAAAGCTGATACGTGTAATACAAACTTAAATGATTGTGATTAAAACAAACAGGGCAGCAAATGGTTGGTCAGTTAGCACTGACCAATTAGTGGTCCCTTCCACCCATTGGGCTAACAAAGATGCAGGCCATGTATGCCTTTAACACTAAATTACACGAAGAAATACTGACAGCGTTTGATAATGAACTATAAATCGCACGTGCAGTGCTACGTGGAGACTGTGGGGGGCGGAACTCCACAATGCAGCGTGCAGCGCGCCGCGAATTTAAAAACGGAAGAAGTGCTTGGACCTTGCGAAAATGGCGGTTGCTTTAAAAGAACAACAACTTGCGCAGAAGGTTTACGCTGCATTAAAGGTACCATTGTTAATCTGTTCATTAAATCAAGCCGTGTGTGTATTATTTCGGTATCTGACCTGATCTGTGTGTGGTTTTAGGCAGCATCATGTCCCTTGGTGGTAGGGTTGCATCTTCTAGAAGCCCAAAGTATGCGTCAGTTATTGTGCACACCCTCACCACATCGCACGGAAATACTAGCCTGGATATGCAACTGGTAGGCTACTTACTGTCCTGTTTCATATCAACACAAAATAGGCTGAATGCTTAGTGTGAATACAAACGGTGTAGCCTGCACAACACGACGCAAGGATAACCTATTCCATTTCGTATTATTTTGCAGCATCAACCCAAACCCCAAGAATGTAAAAATGTCAGTCATACAACCCAAAGACCCAAATGTTCAAACTAAAGGCAAGATCAAATTAATTATTTCGTGTGTGTGTGTGTGTGTGTGTGTGTGTGTGTGTGTGTGTGTGTGTGTGTGTGTGTGTGTGTGTGTGTGTGTGTGTGTGTGTGTGTGTGAGAGCACTAAGGGATTTTGACTCACTACCCTCCTACAAATACGTTTACACGTGTATATGGATTGCAAGACAAGATTGCAAAATTTTACAAAATGTTTTTATTTATTTTACTAATATTTATTCACTTTTTCAAGAGTATAAAACGATTGTGTGCTACCAACAGAAATGGCTATGCTTGGGCGAGAGTTAATGCTGTGCAAAGCAGATGACTTTGATCTTATCCAGGTGAGGTACACCACAAATATCAAATACCTTGTTTATACTCCTGGAGTATTGTATAAATAAATAATATTCTGTACTTTCCACTCAGGGCCATGCAAAGCCATTGCGACAACTGCAATTCCTGAAAGAGCTTTTAACTCTAGTCCCAGGTGGTGAGGGGTTTACAGAGAGTGAACTGGATGGCGAGGCACTGCTGAACGAACTCTATGCTGATGAGAATAGAGCCCACCTCACACACATGCTCAGGCCCACTCTCAATCCCTGGCCTGCACACATCAAGTAAACTTTCTTTTCGCTTTTGAGATGAAATCAGTTAGTTCTTAGTACTTTAGTAATTCAACAAACTCTTCTCAAACATTCTCGCCATTCATGAATGGTCTGTGAATTTCAGCCCTGTTTATGTCCTTCTTCTTCAACTCGTAGGTACTTTTCCAATGACAAAAACTCATCATTTTGCCAACCAAGTCAGGAGGAGTCTGCTAATGTAGCGGCTCTCCTGCAGTCTGCTGAGAGAGTGTTAAAAACCCTACAGTCAGAGGTAAGTAGCACGATCTGTCCAGGTATTATTACTATGGGTATGGCACCACTGACCCTGCTTCTGCCCTTCTGTTTCATCCACCAGTGTGAATTCTTACACGGTGAATGTCAGAGTCTTGCGGTCTTTTCTCCGTGTGCGTTGCGTGTGGCGGTGAGCGACCTCCACCAGCTGACGGCTGCCTTCAGCCGTGTCTATGAAACCGATTTCAAGGACTACTGCAATAGAGAAGCCCCCCAGCTGAGCGCCGAGACGCTCCTCTTCCGAAGGGTCCACCGGCTGCTGCTTACCTGCAACACGGTGTGTGTGTGTGTGTGTGTGCGCGTGTTTCCATTTGTGTGTCTTATTTCTATTTAGCTTGAAAACCGTTTTGATACTGTTTGTGTTTTTTTCTCAGGAGCTGAAAATGCTATTTAGCTTGAAAACCGTTTTGATACTGTTTGTGTTTGTTTCTCAGGAGCTGAAAATGCTATTTAGCTTGAAAACCGTTTTGATACTGTTTGTGTTTGTTTCTCAGGAGCTGAAAATGCTATTTAGCTTGAAAACCGTTTTGATACTGTTTGTGTTTGTTTCTCAGGAGCTGAAAATGCTATTTAGCTTGAAAACCGTTTTGATACTGTTTGTGTTTGTTTCTCAGGAGCTGAAAATGCTATTTAGCTTGAAAACCGTTTTGATACTGTTTGTGTTTGTTTCTCAGGAGCTGAAAATGCTAGAGGAGGTGGCGCAGGCCTCTGCGGCTGTAACGGAGAAAGCAGGTCAGCTGCAGAAGCAGCCGTGTTACTGGAGCCACGGGGAAAGGCTTACATTACGTGAGTAGCACACTGGACATTCAGAGGCAGAGAAGTATTTGTGTGTGTGTGTAATATTACAAAGAGTTTTTGATTGATGCTCATCATTTTCTGCTGGTTGAATGCCAATACAAATAGTAGGAAATTATCTCAATTTTGACGATTTGTTGTAGTTTGGTTTCACACATCAGACTTCGGATTAATAATCTAAAGCCTGATGGCCGACAAACTCAAATCAGGGTGAAGAGGGCGTTTCACTTTCTTTCGCTTCATATTTATTTAGACCAATCATGTTGCTGGAGGCGGGAATCTGTTAGCCCGTAATTGGCTTACTGTGAACACAAACTTGGCCAGTACTAGTTAGCTGTAAAAAAGTCTAATCAAATCAGTGGCCACTGTAGGAATACACTAATTAAAATATCGGTCTGTGCCGTCTCCCCCCAGTTCTTCTATAACCACATAGGACTGCTTAATCCCAGATTAGTTATAGTTAGGTACTCAATGCCTAGCTAGCCAAATAGCCAGTTAGAATATTTATTTCTGATTCAAATCTATGTGGAAAAACAGGAGATTAACAGCCTAAAGCAAAGTGGAAAAAGACTTACCTTTTATTATAAACTAATTTCTACAACCTTATTTACTTGTTCATTGTACATTGAATTTAGTTATGACAAGTAAGCAATTCACCTTGCATTTAGAGTGGTTGAATGACAACACAACTACTTGAAAATGCAAACATTTCATTGTTTCTCACATATGCTATGCTTGTTTTTCAGCTGACCAGTTGGAGAAAATCACCCGGCAATACAAAGACTTCCTTTCACAGCCTTCTGCCTAGTGAGAGAAATAACCTGTGAACCTTTTTATTTCATGCTACAATATTGAACTTCTTTAATTTGCATTCCTTGGTTACATTATTCCTTGATTGTACATACCTATTTCCCATAAACAAGAGTTCCATTAGTTTGGGAAGTAGTTAATTTGTATTGTATTTTAATGTTCTTATATTTAATGTAGGCTACATTTTCGGTCATTTAAGCGATTGGCCTACTATAAGACAAGGCAAAGGATCAGTTAAGAAATAAAAAATGTTAAACCTACACTGCAACTTCATTTCTGCACCAATTTGCTCTGTTAAACATAATGGAACTAGAAAGTTTCTCATGAAATAAAACGCGTCCATCCACTTTGGAAAACCAAAGCTGTTCTTGGTGTAGCCTTTCCAAGGTGGATGGTAGGCCAATGAAAACAATTATACTTTGAAAAGATGTCAATTGTTTTCTGTTCGGTTGTTTAGCCACACATCTAACTACATAGTTTACAATAAACAACTGATATATTAGTTCTATCCTGGAGGACGCTTTAGTCATTGACACTAGAGTTATGTTTTACAAGAGAAACTAAGGGTATTGCCTCCTCCCAGACCCCCTACATTCATTCATTTCTCCGTGTGACTCTTGGAGGTAGGCCTTCTCCTCCTGGTGGTTCCTACTTGTGTATTTAAGTTACCGTTCACTTAGCTAACCAGAAGAATATTGCTTGAGAACCAACTGAAGGAATATCAACTTATTTATGTAAACTTTAGTACCGTTGTTCCACAAAGCATTTGTGAGGAGTGATGTTTCTACAGTAGAGACAAGCACAAGGCCTGCTAATGAAAGGATGACAGTTTTGTAGGAAGCTTACCAAAGATCAAAGGCTGTAAGGTTTTGTAAGATATTTTTCAGTTTACCTTCAGTATATGGTTGAACACTGAATTCTAAAACATATAGGCCACCAAGACAAGTCCTATCTATTGATGAGGAACACATCTAGGACACTACTGGTAGGTTTAGGAATGGCAAATGAAAAGATATGTGAAGTCCGAGAGATCTCTTGAGCCTTTGACAAAAGTACCCTTCGATGGAGGCTGAAATCCCTCCCGAACCATGACGAGAATACATTTGCATGGATCAGTTACTGGGTTTAAATCAGGATTACTCCGTTTTCAGTTATTTCCCACCCAGGTAGGATATTATCTTCTTCTGAGATTACACAATGGGCAGGATCAACCATTCCTTTAAGAACAGTTCACAGTGTGCATTAAATGATACATCTTTTTCCAAGCCCTCAAGTTGATCAGAAATGCTGCAACTGACTTAGTGCTTCAATTATATGTTTAATATTATGAAGGAAAACGTGCTTATTTTACGTAGGCGACAGACAATGTGAACTTGATTGTATAAAGAAAATACAGCAGTTTGGAAATGTGGGCATAGTCCAGGCATTTAAGAGACGTCCGTGGTCCGCCAGGTTGCACCCTGGAACAGTTCACCAGCCTGACCTTGAAAATACTTCTTTCTACGAGTCCATGCTAGAATCCCTTCTGCGTTAGCCATTCCTTCATCTCCTTGTCGAAGTTGCCTTTAATCCGAATGCTCATGTTCACCTCGTTGACTTGCGTTGTGCGATCACTACCGGTGACTTGCTTCAAGTACTCCTTTACGTCTCTGTTGAGGGCCCAAATGTCCCCCTCTACCTTGCGCACAATGGTGGTCCTGCGATTGCCGTGGGAGATGTCCGTGTAGACGGGAATATTGTACATCCGTGACCGACGGATCATGTAGGGCAACGATGGAAGCGCATCCGACGGAGGAACCCAACCAGACGGCGCCGGTCCATCGTGTCGAGGAGGCACGGGGACCCGCGTTGGGGGGATCAGCCGTTCAACAAACGCGTATTCGTCGGTTGTTTCCTGTATCCCACGTCCGTTGTGTTCCGTGATGGCGATGCACATCGGCTGCAAGCGAACCACAGCTGGCCCAGAGAGCGGGCCGTGTAGCTCGAAGGCACGCCGCAGGCCGCTGCGTATCATTTTCAACTGCAAGGTGAAGCAGGCAGACGCGTTCCACTTCCCTTGTCAGCGGATACCGGAAGTGGATTCTTCTTCAGAAGGGGTCCCAGACCGCAGTGGTGCCACCTGTAGGTGTGTGTGTGTGTGTGTGTGTGTGTGTGTGTGTGTGTGTGTGTGTGTGTGTGTGTGTGTGTGTGTGTGTGTGTGTGTGTGTGTGCGCGCGCACACGACTAGATGACGCGGAGCTTTCATGGGTGTAGCTGTTAGTTGTGTTTGGTTGTTATTGTGATGCAGTCATAGTAGTAAGTCACTAAGTCATAGTAGTCATGGTGTTGGGAACGTTATTTCTTGCGAAACCCGTCCCCTTCCAACCGATGTTAATTGTTCTTATACTCCAAACCTAGAATCATATAATTGACACCGGAAAGCATTCACAGAAATGTTGTGACTGACCTAAAACACTAAACTCAATTATTTGATTACAGTACTCATTGGCAGGCCTGCTGTAGGCCCAGTTTTCAGCTTTATATATTAGCTACATGTGAGATGAGCTAAATAGCTGACTGTAGGCCTATAAACTGGGGGGGGGGGGGGGTACCAGTGCGCTGACCTCATCCAGTACCAGTGCGCTGACCTCATCCAGTACCAGTGCGCTGACCTCATCCAGTGCCAGTGCGCTGACCTCATCCAGTGCCAGTGCGCTGACCTCATCCAGTGCCAGTGCGCTGACCTCATCCAGTGCCAGTGCGCTGACCTGGGTGATGCACCTCATCCAGTGCCAGTGCGCTGACCTGGGTGATGCACCTCATCCAGTGCCAGTGTGCTGACCTGGGTGATGCATGGCAGCCAGAGGTGGCAGACCGCTCCCCACACACGGTCAAGAGGGGACAAAAGAAACGATCCATTAGAGACAGGGGATGTTACATGGCCATGTTGGTAAAAGACCCAGACTATGTTTTATTTTTCACCTGGAGCTGTTTGCTGGCCCCCCAAGTGTGCGTGAGAGAGCTGGTCACACGAATATTTGGACTTTCTTTCTAGGTTCTTACTTTCTAGGGTGCTATGGTCACAGTCCTCCTTGCAAGTTGCTGCTCGTCTGCAATACAGCCAGCTCCTCGGATTGATTTGCAAGCATACCTTCGTTTTAAACGTGCAGTTAAAGCTTTGGCGCACTCCATTTAAACATTTCTGGACGAGAATGGGCGAAGACAAACGGCACAGAGAAGAGATTGCTATGAACACGCACGATGACACAGAGGTATACGCTGGACGAAAACAGTCGAGCATTACCCTTTTGCTTCAGAAGGGTAGTTTGTTCTTCAACATGTCCTTATATTCTATGTACAACCGTTTTTTTTAATTCTTCATACCAGCCAATGGAATGCATTGTGAGCCAATGAGTTGCACTAAGGTGCGACATTGTTGACCTGTGCGACTTACCACGCCATTCAGAAATACCATTCACAAAGCAGCCTACTTTGTCAGTGCTAAGTAAACGAATACGTAGTAATGTTTAGGCTACCGTGACAGCTCGTGGGTTTCTTAGGTAAAGTTAGTTATACATGCTCTACTTGTGCATGTGTCTGTACAGCGCTAGTGTGTTTGTCCGTGGTAGCGTCACCTTAGGTTGTGTTTTATATGTGGTAAGCCAGCCCGCCACATTCACTTGTCAGGTGATGGTGGGGGGGGGGGGGGGGGGGGGGGGGGGAACTTTACTGACTGCACTTTCTTCCTTTGTTGAACACGCCTAGTAACACAAGATGCTACGCTGGTCTTGGTAATATGAACAGTTCATAGGAAGGATTTACTTCTCCTCTGCAATTTACTTGGCTATACAGTAGTATAGTAACCTAAAGTAGTTTATATACTAAATAAATACAAGAAATAATAGCAAATCATTACATAGCCTCGTTGTTTGCCATTGATTGAAAACAATAAGGTGGTCTGACAGTAAATAATTGTTGATTAATAAGCATGTTTTATCTTCATTCATTGTCCCCCACCCCCCTCAGACGTGCGTGGACCCTGAGAAAGGTTCCCAGGCCCTCAACCTGAACCACTACGCTACGAAGGAGAGCGCAGCTCAGGGCATGCTGGATGTTGCCCTTCTCATAGCCAATTCCTCCCAACTCAACACGCTGCTGCACGTAGCGCCACCGTTTTTACATCCTGCTCCTCATCCTGCCATCTCTGTCCACCACAGTCCTCATCAACCTCTTCATCACTGCTCTCTGTCCACCACAGTCCTCATCAACATCTTCATCACTGCCATCTCTGTCCACCACAGTCCTCATCAACCTCTTCATCACTGCCATCTCTGTCCACCAGTCCTCATCAACCTCTTCATCCTGCCATCTCTGTCCACCACAGTCCTCATCAACATCTTCATCCTGCCATCTCTGTCCACCATTCAGTCCTCATCAACCTCTTCATCACTGCCATCTCTGTTCACCATTCACAGTCCTCATCAACATCTTCATCACTGCTATCTCTGTCCACCATTCAGTCCTCATCAACCTCTTCATCACTGCCATCTCTGTTCACCATTCACAGTCCTCATCAACATCTTCATCACTGCTATCTCTGTCCACCATTCAGTCCTCATCAACATCTTCATCACTGCCATCTCTGTCCACCATTCAGTCCTCATCAACATCTTCATCACTGCTATCTCTGTCCACCATTCAGTCCTCATCAACATCTTCATCACTGCCATCTCTCCACCATTCAGTCCTCATCAACATCTTCATCACTGCTATCTCTGTCCACCATTCACAGTCCTCATCAACATCTTCATCACTGCTATCTCTGTCCACCATTCAGTCCTCATCAACATCTTCATCACTGCTATCTCTGTCCACCATTCACAGTCCTCATCAACATCTTCATCACTGCTATCTCTGTCCACCATTCAGTCCTCATCAACATCTTCATCACTGCTATCTCTGTCCACCATTCAGTCCTCATCAACATCTTCATCACTGCTATCTCTGTCCACCATTCACAGTCCTCATCAACATCTTCATCACTGCTATCTCTGTCCACCATTCACAGTCCTTATCAACATCTTCATCACTGCTATCTCTGTCCACCATTCACAGTCCTCATCAACATCTTCATCACTGCTATCTCTGTCCACCACAGTCCTCATCAACATCTTCATCACTGCGCTGGGGTTTCATGAGAAAAAATTGGGGTAGGCACAGACACACACACACACACACACACACACACACACACACACACACACACACACACACACACACACACACACACACACACACACACAAACTGTGTACTGAGGACATAAGTCATAATGTATAAGACCTGTATGAGGAGATCTCTCACTGACTCTTGAAGTACACACACACACACACATGGAGGAGTTAATGAATGTTTAATAATTGACCCACTTAAAGTCTGTTTTAATAAAGAACGGATAAGGAAAACAGTATTGAACAGTATTGAAAAGAGTACATGTATAGTTGGATTTCCGAAAGCATTAGGCTGCTTTAAAATACCCATTTTAATAACAGTTTATACAACAATGCATTTAATGCTGGCTAAATAAGTCAATTAAAAATGGCTTTTTAAAATGACTTTTATAATGCCTTTTGGTAGTTTAGTAGTACCTTTTCTTTTACGCAATTAATTCCAAAAATGGTGTGGTGGTGGCGGGCTGTGGTGCGTGATCTATTTCTTTATATATGTTTGTTTTAAAAACATTTTGTAGCATGTTATAAACCAGCTTTTTGGTTTCTTATCACTATATTAACTTATGCCAATTTGGTTTAGTACACATTTAATAAAGCTATAGTTTACGAGAAAGAATTTCACGTGAATGAAGCATAGGAATGTTAATGAAATGGTGTTTGGTCTTTGTTTAGAAATTAATTGTGAAATTATTAGTAATTATGGGGTGACGTGTTTGAATCTGACAGTGTTTCTCATGCAAGACAACGTTTTGATTAGCCCAGGATACGGTGTATTTACGTTGATTTAGGATTTGTCATCAATTACTACAACTCTCTTGAGTTCTCTCGAAATGGCGGAGAATCGCCTACAAATAATCCCATGATGCATTCTGATGCATCCCATGATGCATTCTGATGCATCCCATGATGCATCAGAATGCTTCCCATGATGCATCAGAATGCTTCCCATGATGCATTCTGATGCATCCCATGATGCATTCTGATGCATCCCATGATGCATTCTGATGCATCCCATGATGCATCAGAATGCTTCCCATGATGCATTCTGATGCATCCCATGATGCATTCTGATGCATTCTGATGCATCCCATGACGCGCTAGGTGGCTTCTAGTCATGCCAAACCACGTCGTCATCGTCCAGCCAATGAGAGCTCTTGTAACATCTCTGTAGCCTTGGTACTTTTGCAGTGGCAGTCGGTGTGAGCATTAAATGAAAGGCTTGTCTTGGTTGAAGTAGCAGGCGAAATTAATTGCGTAAAGGAAAGCAATAAGGAAAAAATGTGTCATGTTCCGGAGCGAACAAGCAAGCACTTCCGTGACCGCCGTTTTCGTTTCTCTTCCTTCTACCTCGGGGGCTTGTTGGCTGGGGCCCGTAAGGTGGCCCCCACAGCGCTCAAATAAAGTCTACGGAGATGGCAGCTGCCCATAACCTGACCTCTGTGATCCACCTCCAGGCGTCTAGATAGCGGTTTATGCCAACAGATGGTTCTTTATCTCCGGAGGACCGAGGAAGGGTCCATTATGTGTGTATTTTAAGGTCTTTAAATGTTAAATTACATTATAAAATAACATTAATTTTATTATATTAAGTAAACTTTTTTTATACTAAAAACATTTATAGATGTTATTTGCAAATTGAATTAATATGACCAAAAAAATGATTGAGGACAATAGAATTGTACTGTATATGCTGATGGCTTAATAAAGTGTCCTCATAAATCAAAGAGGTGGATAGACCTGTTGTGTACTCCTCTACATGACAATTTAGCAGAAGTGCTTTATTAAGCGCCTGGGATTACGCAGCACAAGTCATTGGAAGACGTTTATCTTGGTTAATGTCGATTTCTGTTCAACTTCTTTTTGCAAAAGCTCTTCTTCGCAAAGGGGTGAAAGTACTGCTTTCCCTCCCAGCTTGTGTGGGGTTGGTAATTAATACACTAATCATCAATTATGGATGTGGTATTCCTTTAATCATGTATTCTAATTAAGTGAAAGTACTGTGCATAAAAAAGAGGACTTTAACAGAAGAACAAATGACCCTCTGAAAAATGACCACATCCTATGAAGTATGTTGCAACAAGTGGAATTATATGTTTCATATAGAGACATTGAAACATTCATTGTTAAAACAAATGTCTCGATATCAAAGACTAGAACAAGCAGAAAGGCAGTAATTGTCCCCCTGTATGAATATAAAAATAAAAACCTAAAGGTTTAGTCATACATGCCTAGATCATGGTTGCAGCTCAAATGGACTTCCTTTGTTCTCCATGGAACAGAACACATAGTAGAAGAAGAGCCCCAGCAGGACCACTACGAGCAGCTTCAGTGCTGTGGGCATGCAGCCTCCAGACTTCTTGATTGGCTCCACCACTTTGATCTGATTCACTGTCCTGCTGCTCGGGATTTGCGGCCTAGTGAAGCAATGACAAGAGACGTTGAAAATAATTAAATGCACATGCACATGCACACACACTGTTCTGTCCACTATTTTTAAAGATGCTAGGGTGAAGACAGTGATAGTGAGCCTTAGTGGTCAAAATAATGAGTGTTGAAAACATTAGATTAATCTAATGTCACTATTCAAGGACCATATGCAAACATATACACTTTTAAAACATGATGTGATGTACTCTCAAGATTATATTTATGGTGCAAGTGTTTCATTATTGTAATGAACATAAATTACAAGCTGAAAAGTACATTTAGGATTTCATCATAATCTTGGATCCAGCAGTCCTACTATGTTACAGCAGAACTTCTGATCCAGCAGTCCTACTGTTATAGCAGAACTTCTGATCCAGCAGTCCTACTGTTATAGCAGAACTTCTGATCCAGCAGTCCTACTGTGTTATAGCAGAACTTCTGCTCCAGCAGTCCTACTGTGATATAGCAGAACTTCTGATCCAGCAGTCCTACTGTTATAGCAGAACTTCTGATCCAGCAGTCCTACTGTGTTATAGCAGAACTTCTGATCCAGCAGTCCTACTGTGTTATAGCAGAACTTCTGGTCCAGCAGTCCTACTGTGTGATCCAGCAGTCCTACTGTGTTATAGCAGAACTTCTGATCCAGCAATCCTACTGTGTTATGGCAGAACTTCTGGTCCAGCAGTCCTACTGTGTAATAGCAGAACTTCTGATCCAGCAGTCCTACTGTGTTATAGCAGAACTTCTGATCCAGCAGTCCTACTGTGTTATAGCAGAACGTCTGATCCAGCAGTCCTACTGTGTTATAGCAGAACTTCTGGTCCAGCAGTCCTACTGTGTTATAGCAGAACTTCTGATCCAGCAGTCCTACTGTGTTATAGCAGAACTTCTGATCCAGCAGTCCTACTGTGTGATCCAGCAGCCCTACTGTGTTATAGCAGAACTTCTGATCCAGCAGTCCTACTGTTATAGCAGAACCTCTGATCCAGCAGTCCTACTGTGTTATAGCAGAACTTCTGATCCAGCAGTCCTACTGTGTTATGGCAGAACTTCTGGTCCAGCAGTCCTACTGTGTTATAGCAGAACTTCTGATCCAGCAGTCCTACTGTGTTATAGCAGAACTTCTGATCCAGCAGTCCTACTGTTATAGCAGAACTTCTGGTCCAGCAGTCCTACTGTGTTATAGCAGAACTTCTGATCCAGCAGTCCTACTGTGTTATAGCAGAACTTCTGATCCAGCAGTCCTACTGTGTTATAGCAGAACTTCTGATCCAGCAGTCCTACTGTGTTATAGCAGAACTTCTGGTCCAGCAGTCCTACTGTGTGATCCAGCAGTCCTACTGTGTTATAGCAGAACTTCTGAGGGGACGGTACGGAGCCTGGGTGGGAAACCAAAACTGAAAGGGGGGGAGTTACCCTATGTTTCGTTACGGAGATATTCTACTGAAGAGAAATTCATTTTCGAGAGTGGATGAAGTGCATTTCTACAGTGGCAATATACAAGGTGTTAATTTTAAAAATGTTCTAAGAACGAGCCAGGGTCTGACAGGATATTTTCGCTTGTCTTCCCACCGGGAAAAGTACTACTAGTGTACTAGTCGAGTTTTTGTTAGCTGTTAGCCAATTACGAGCTTACAGATCCCGCCTCCAACCACCTGATTGGTCAAATCACATACGAAGCGAAAGTAAGTGAGACGCCCCGTTCTCCCAGGTTTGAGCTCGTCTACTATCAGACTTTACATGATTTATCTAAAGTCTGATTTATGAGACTTCATCCTACGTAAATGTAAATAACCGAGTATGCACACGTTTTACTTACTTTGTATGATAATCTATTTCCTTTTCTTCAACTTTCTCAAAGCTTCCCCTTCGCCTCAGCCTAGAAGGAAAGGTTAAGGTGAAGTACACATATAAAAACAAATTATAATAATAATACATTATAATATTACAAAACCACATACCAAATTACAAAATTATTGGGAAATTTGTCCTCTGAATTTTTTAACCGAACCAAAGTAGGAGCAGTGGGCGGCCACAATAAGGCCCCCAGGGACAAATTCAACTCTCAGCCAGGGGCCATGGCCAAGGGCCATAGTCTGAGAGGGGTCTGGTTGCTACCTGGGTGTGGTCCACCCGCAGTCTCAGGCAAGAAAGGTACGTCACACAACAGAAATACATGACACGTCTTAGACGTGATACATAAGACTCATGCGTGGACGCATTGCTGTCAGAACACAACACGCTAAATACACATACGGTTCATAGATTGCACAGCACTTGTTTTCGATAAAAAGTGCCATATAAAGTGGAATGTATTGTTAGGCTATTGCTATTGCCAGTTTTATTATTATTATTCCACCACATTCACAAGTTCGGTATGTTCCCTTGGCTCACTTTGTACCCAAAGGTCCACATTTATCCAGAACCATCTGAAACTGCCAAATCTCAAAAGAGGAACCAATCGGCCCAAGTCTCTAGCAACCAATGGGTCAAAGGGCCATTTCAAAATGCTATACCTCAGGCCCAATTTGCCGCTGTAACCATGATGGTCACCACACAAATGTTGCTTGTGTGCAAAAACGGCTTTGCACAATTAAAGTTCTCAAAAGAGTTCTGAGACTCAAACCTAATGTGCGCAAACGCCACATTGACAGGAAATAGGCTTATCTCCTAAACAGTCAATCCTATTCACATCAAATTGGGGTCCCATGTCTAGAACGCATCCCAGAGTGGACAGCCAGAAGATGAGCCATATTGGCCTCATGGGGGCGCTATAATACCACTGATCTCTAAAATGGCTAGTTCCTCGCCGAATGTCTGATTTGAGAGGAACCAACTTTGGGACGGTCAAGGCTCTAATTGGTGAAGTGAGATGACAGCAATTGACCAAAAAACATGGCCACCAGAGGCCAAAATGTGTCCAATGAGCTTGACCGAGCCAAAAGGTGGGGTCAGTTATTTAGTTAATCATCGTCAAACTTGATGTACGGAAAGGCACACGGGTCAAGATGAATCAGTCAAAACAGTGTTGATGAATGGTGCAACTTTAATGCGGACATATCCCACAGCATGTGTCATCTGAAGGCATATATTTGAGGTAATATGTTGGGTCTCCTCATAGCCTGCAAATATCCGAGGCCAATTGTTTTTTATCCATAAGAATTCCTGCAATGTGGACTTTTTTTTGCTTTGTTGGATTCCTTGGAGCCTCATTAGTAAACTTTATCTAAAGAGTTCTGAAATTCTAGACGGTATGGCTGCACCAGCCAAAACAAAGCCCATGATACATAATATGATAAAATGATGTCACTGAATCACTTCTACCCTACATGGACCCAGAGTGCCAGAGAAAATGAAAAAGGTTGAAGTGTGGAGAAAACGCCCACTTGTCAAACATGTACAGTATTTCCCCCTGGGACTTCTCACTGCCCAATTGTTCATGGATTTGATCATATGGTGTCACTTCCAGAGGTTTCCTCCAAAATAAAAAATAGTATTTAGTTTATCAATCTTTAGTTTATCATGTTTATACTACCAAAATGTCCACATTAATCCAGATCAAGCCCAAACGTCCATATGTGGAAATAGGAACCAATTGAATGAGGTTTCCAATTATCATGAAGACACCTGCTTTATTGGGCTCAGCACCCTATGTTTATCATTAGCTCAATGAGTAGAGCACTCACCTACAAGACAGTAGGTTGATGGGTCGAATACCAAACGGTACCTAATATTGTCTGAGAAATCTTTTTTTTACTTCATACATTCATATCAGTTAGGGATAGTGAATGTATTATGAGATACAGTGGATGTATTCTGTGACTGATAGTGAATGTATTCTCTGATATATAGTGCCTACTTCTACAACATGCCACCTGCTGTGGTACTGGACACACATCAGAAGGACAGTGTTGACTCTGGTACTGGACACACATCAGAAGGACAGTGTTGACCTGCTCTACTGGACCTGTTCTCCAACCATTTCACCAATTGCCTTGAACTCCACCCACATCAGTATTTCACCATTGGAATGCTGTAAATGCATATAATACCAACATCCTGTATGGATATCATATCGTAGGTATAACTTAACATCATGTACAACTGAACATCATCAACCTCAGAATCATTAGGGACCCCAGCCACCCCAATTAAAAACTGTTTGAGCTACTGCCGTCGGGGAAGCGGTACTGAAGCCTCAGGGCCAAAACCCAGAGGATGACCAACAGTTTTTTCCCCCAAGCAGCCAGGCTCCTGGAGAAATCCATTACCCCCAAAGCAACATCACGCACACTACAACAACCCATTATTTGATTATCTGCATCATATTGTTCTGTATTTTGTACAGCATTTTTATTTATTTTTGCACTACCACCGTAGCTGGTACCACTACCACTTGAACACATGTATTAATGTTGCTACTTATTATTTATTATTACTTACTTTGTTATTGTGATCTTGTATTGATGCTGCTATGTGACCAAGCCTAAAAGTTGTACTCTCGTACTTTTATTACGTTAAGATGTAATAAAAGCAACTCTGATTCTGAACTGTATATCACATTATAGCCATAACCATAACTAAATATCAATGTACATTTAGATATACATCACGGTGACTAGCACAACGACCCCTCAACTGTCCTGCATCATCCCATTAACTAAGAGTAGTGACACAATGTAAACACGCAACTCTTTCTTTGTACATCACTGTGACTAGCACAACATGACTGTTATGTGTGTTTCCAAAGACCAATGCAGTATTTTAAAAACCATGTATTTTGTTATGTTAAGAGATGCAGTACTTAAACAACAATATCATTTTTTATGTTTCCAAAGACCACGGCAGTTCTTAGAATCGTTATGCGATTTCCTTTCTGTGATGTGACTTCCTGGCCTGTGACTGCAGTTGTCCTCAGATTGTGGTCGGACCGATTGCTTGCACCCAGACCCTGTTGCATAGTCCAACTAATATTGTGTCATACTTGTCTTCTGAAGTGAGAAGGAACTGAAGCACCCAAGGGTCATGGCCCCCACATTTCTAACGGCTACCAAACCACTTCTATAGCACATCCAGTATTTGGTACATGCATTGTGTGTGCGTGTGTTCACTGTACATGCATTGTGTGTGCGTGTGCTCACTGTACATGCATTGTGTGTGCGTGTGTTCACTGTACATGCATTGTGTGTGCGTGTGTTCACTGTACATGCATTGTGTGTGCGTGTGTTCACTGTACATGCATTGTGTGTGCGTGTGTTCACTGTACATGCATTGTGTGTGCGTGTGTTCACTGTACATGCATTGTGTGTGCGTGTGTTCACTGTACATGCATTGTGTGTGCGTGTGCTCACTGTACATGCATTGTGTGTGCGTGTTCACTGTACATGCATTGTGTGTGCGTGTGTTCACTGTACATGCATTGTGTGTGCGTGTGCTCACTGTACATGCATTGTGTGTGCGTGTGTTCACTGTACATGCATTGTGTGTGCGTGTGTTCACTGTACATGCATTGTGTGTGCGTGTGTTCACTGTACATGCATTGTGTGTGTTCACTGTACATGCATTGTGTGTGCGTGTGTTCACTGTACATGCATTGTGTGTGCGTGTGTTCACTGTACATGCATTGTGTGTGAGTGTGTTCACTGTACATGCATTGTGTGTGCGTGTGCTCACTGTACATGCATTGTGTGTGCGTGTGTTCACTGTACATGCATTGTGTGTGCGTGTGTTCACTGTACATGCATTGTGTGTGCGTGTTCACTGTACTCACGTGTCCCCGTAAGCTTCCTGTGCGACCTGTTGAGTTCGACAACAGGGTAGTTATAAAAATATCAATAAACCACACATTTAATCATAACAGAGAACAATGAATGACCGCACTCACTGGTGTTTGATAGGAAACATAGGTGACCTCATCCACTGTAAAACAACAACAAAACCACAGTGAGTAACCACAACCAAATCTCCTTACACACTTCTGGATCTCTTTGATTCATTTCTTGTATTACAAATTATTATACAACGTATATGTCCCAAGACACATATTGCTCTCATGATTATAATTACAAACAATACATTTCAGCCAAATATGGCGAGTTACCACATTAAAGGGCAAGTCAACTTAAAATCCCTTTTTACAAAATCGGAGTTTTTGTAACCGAAAAAACTTTTTGAAGTAATTTAGATTCATGAAGTTGTAGGTTGAACAACTTCAACCTACAACTTCAGGTTGTGAACGGGTTTTCAAATCTGTAACGTGATTCTCACTATATTTAAATAAACACAGAAACAACAGCAAACTTGCATACAATATACAATTTCTACAAATACAAAAATATTTGTGATCATGTCATTTTTATTTCAATACATTACAACTTCATTTTCGTACTAGTGCACACACAACTCATCAATTACAACTCCCGCCACTGTCAATTGTGAGATTCCTTACAAATACTTATGGCACAAATTAAGCGTTGAGCTAAAAGTTAATTATGTTTTGATTTACATTTGTTTTTCCTACGCAGATTTGAACTAACTTACTATCAGAACTTACTCTTTTTGACTGCAAAACCCTGGATATGGTCAATGTCTTGCTTTGCCGAATGTGCGCATGTGCACATGCAAAAGGAGCTCGGAAATACGAAGAAGAGTTAATACTCCAGCGCATGCGCACATTCAGCAAAGCAGCACCGTGAACATGTCCGGTGTTTTGCAGACGAACGCGTCTTAAAAGTTTAGATTTTTTGCCAATAACCTGTTTACCTGCCTGGACTACTTTGGATTATAGCAAGCAACAAACGCAGTCATATTGTTGAGTTGTGAATGTTTTTTTTTATATCTTCCACTTGATGGTGAATGGTTGAATAATGCACTTCCATAAGGCATTATTGTTCGGAGGTTTGCTTTGAGCATTTGACTACTTAATAGCCTTAACTTTTGTAAATGAGCTCAGGAAAAAGGTCTTATTTATTTGTCATCTTTAATGTTTGCCTACTTGACTACTAGGTCAGTAGTACTGGAGGTGGAAGGTCACTACTAAGACCTTCCACCTCAAACACTCACTCTGCGAAGTTAAGTGTGCTGAGCGGAGTTTCGCCCGCCACCACCCCAGCCTCCACCTGTTTTGGTTCTGCTCTGCATTGTATGTAATCTATACGATGGGTTGAGATATCTGATGTACCCCATGGGGGATTGTATAGTGTGTCAAGTAGTGTTGATTCATCGGTGTCCAAAAAACCAGAAGGCATGGGACGTAAGGGATGTTACTTATTGGTTCTCATTCTTATACACATATATCACACTCTATACATTCCCTAAGCACTGTTTTATTATATAAACCTAAGCACTGTTTTATTACATAACTATAAGCACTTAGAAGTAATACACTGGTCATTGAATAACATACAGGAGGGTTCAGCAATAATGGTACCTGTGAACAATGTATGTTTTACTGTGCAACTATACGAAAACCTATGAGCACTGTATGTTGGTCTGGGCAACTATACATACTTTAACTTTTACACTGGCTAAAATGCACTCTGGAGTATCTTATAAGATGAGGGAAACACTTTATCATACAAAAAGTACATGTACTGCATCTAATGTTAGTAAGCCCTGTTGACATGTGCAAACTACTGTCTCTAGGGATAGGAGAACACTGTTAACTAAGGGTACATGGGCTCACCATTCAGGTCTGGTGTGACTTACAGGTCTCTGAGAATAATTACTGTTTAATGTATTATGGCATAAGTGATGTATTGTTATTGTTTGACACACAACAGCCGGCCTGGCCTGATAGGGGTTTAGAAAGTACCGATAAAAACACCAAAAAACCACTAGCTAGTAGAATAGCTGACATCAGCAGAAGTACACCAGTTGGGGTTCATGTAAGGACAGAAACACCAGCTAGGGTGCATGTGAGGACAAAATGGAGCTCTCAAGAAACGTTCCATATACGAATTAGAGAAACAAAAAGAGAACCTCGACTTAATAATACAAGAACTAAAAGGGAAAGAAATGGCTAAAAGAAAGAAACATAACAAAAAAAACAGGAGGCTGCCTCACCCACTCTCCCAAGGAAAGCACTAAAAAAGGAAAAACACCAAGAAGATCCAGATATAGACATCGTAAACAACTCCGACCCATGCATAGGCCATATAGAGTGAAAAGACGACCCTGTGGAACCACCCTGATCAGATGGGAAGGGGACCCATGGACCCTAGATGGAGATGCTTTGATAGTCCTTACAGATAAATCCCTACAGGCAATCAACAACTCCTTTGCTGAGGAATTACGGAACCAGGCTAGGAAAAAAGGCTATCAACAGGAACTACAGTATGAATTAGGTAAACCTAGCAAAACACAGTGGCCAAGGGTAACTAGCGGAGGAAGGACAGAATACCACTCGATAATCCATGTTCCATTAAAGCAGCAAAACCCGAAGAGACATTCGCTGACCTACAGAATCACATGATAGCAGCACTAAAGGCTGGCCTTTTGCGAGCTGCAGAACAGCAATCACGGCGAACTGTGATATGCAATGACGCAGTCTGAAGAGACAGCTTGGATTGGAAGGAGGCAGAAAAAATAATCCTTGCTGTAGAGGCACATCTTTACGGTGAGGCAACAGCCCAGGAGAAACCCTGTGAGATCGTGCAGGTAACCCATCGGGAACAAGCTCAACAAGGAAAAGACCAGATGATTCAAGGGCTCAGCAAGTTGTCTCTGGGGGTACAAAAGCAAGAGGGCTTTACCATAGACAATGATTCATACGAGCAAGCCTCGAGCGAAGAAGACAGAGGGAGAAAGCCACGTAAAGTAGCGGGTAGTGCTCAAATAGGAGAAGTCACTGCCATCCTCGAAGGACTCCTTGAACTAGAAAAAAGACAAAGAAAGCTAGAATAATTACAGATAGCCGCTATAGCGCGCAAGCACTGATTGAAGACCTCTCAATCTGGGAAGAAAATGGATTCGAAGGAGCCAAGAGAAAACAAGTGGCGCACTATGAGTTGTGGACCAAGACAGCTCAGATGAGACACACTATAGTTAGATGTGATCCATCAGAGGGCCCACACTAAAGAAGGAGAACACTGGCAAGGAAACCAAAAAGTCGATCGCTACGTACAACTAAGGAAAGTTGTGTTCGTCAATATCGAGGATTGGGAAGAGACCCCATTGGGTAAAATAGTCCCAGAGAAGTCCGCGCCAGAGGTCGTGCTGGCCATCCATGAGGGATTGGGCCATGCCGGAGCCATGCCGACAAGGAGGGAATTGGTGGAGAATAGGCTCTGTATCACCGAGAAGAAAGTCAGATAAGTCCTGAGAGACTGTGTTAAGTGCGGACAATATAACGCTGGACAAAGAGGACAGCGAGTGGATGGCCTCACAATTAAAAGCACTGTGCCCTGGGGATCAGTCGGCCCCATGGGGATCACAGGAAAGAAAGGTGAAAAGTATAGTAGAAATATCCAGTAGAAAAGTAGAGAAGTGATGAGCGTTGTGATGAGGAGGTTCGTAGGGTAGAGTTGGGGGGGGGGGGGGGTTGATTAAAAGAGAAGTGATGAGCGTTGTGATGAGGAGGTTCGTAGGGTAGAGTTGGGGGGGGGGTTGATTAAAAGAGAAGTGATGAGCGTTGTGATGAGGAGGTTCGTAGGGTAGAGTTGGGGGGGGGGGGGGTTGATTAAAAGAGAAGTGATGAGCGTTGTGATGAGGAGGTTCGTAGGGTAGAGTTGGGGGGGGGGGGTTGATTAAAAGAGAAGTGATGAGCGTTGTGATGAGGAGGTTCGTAGGGTAGAGTTAGGGGGGGGGGGGGTTGATTAAAAGAGAAGTGATGAGCGTTGTGATGAGGAGGTTCGTAGGGTAGAGTTGGGGGGGGGTTGATTAAAAGAGAAGTGATGAGCGTTGTGATGAGGAGGTTCGTAGGGTAGAGTTGGGGGGGGGGGTTGATTAAAAGAGAAGTGATGAGCGTTGTGATGAGGAGGTTCGTAGGGTAGAGTTGGGGGGGGGGGGGGGTTGATTAAAAGAGAAGTGATGAGCGTTGTGATGAGGAGGTTCGTAGGGTAGAGTTAGGGGGGGGGGGGTTGATTAAAAGAGAAGTGATGAGCGTTGTGATGAGGAGGTTCGTAGGGTAGAGTTGGGGGGGGGGGTTGATTAAAAGAGAAGTGATGAGCGTTGTGATGAGGAGGTTCGTAGGGTAGAGTTAGGGGGGGGGGGGTTGATTAAAAGAGAAGTGATGAGCGTTGTGATGAGGAGGTTCGTAGGGTAGAGTTGGGGGGGGGGGGTTGATTAAAAGAGAAGTGATGAGCGTTGTGATGAGGAGGTTCGTAGGGTAGAGTTAGGGGGGGGGGGGGTTGATTAAAAGAGAAGTGATGAGCGTTGTGATGAGGAGGTTCGTAGGGTAGAGTTGGGGGGGGGGGGTTGATTAAAAGAGAAGTGATGAGCGTTGTGATGAGGAGGTTCGTAGGGTAGAGTTGGGGGGGGGGGGGGGGTTGATTAAAAGAGAAGTGATGAGCGTTGTGATGAGGAGGTTCGTAGGGTAGAGTTGGGGGGGGGGTTGATTAAAAGAGAAGTGATGAGCGTTGTGATGAGGAGGTTCGTAGGGTAGAGTTGGGGGGGGGGAGGTGGGTCTCTGTGATGGAGGTAGATTTGTGTCTTCATTTCGACTGCAAAACCCTTTGCATTGCAGACAAAAATAAAGATTCTGAAAGCAATAATTAGCTTTAAAGGTTTTAACAGACCATTTTTTCGCAATCAAGTATTACATAATCAAGATCAAAACATCATGCATCCCGATCAAAAATTATTATATTTCAAACAAAAATAATTGCTTTAAAAGTTTTTAGGGCAAGTTAAATGCATAAACACATTCCATTTTGGCCCTCATATCCCCTTTGGTCAGGCTGTCTGATGGTTTACTCTTGGTGTCAATGCTTTTGGGCCATCCTATGAGAGCAAAACGTTTTGCAGTGCAAACAAAAATAATGATTCTTAGACCAACAACAAGGCTGAAAGGTTTTAAGAGGCTAACACTATTTGTTGCAATTAAATATTACATAATCGAGATCAAAACTATATGCATTGTAATTCTAATATGATAAAGAATATTTGTATTTCAAACAAAAACTGAAAATAGCTTTAAAGGTTTTTGAGACGAGAAGAAAAACTTGATCTTGATGACTTTTCTATGCATTTGCTAAGTGAAAGTTTTTGGTTGCAAAGTAAAACATTTTGGTTGCAAATTGTGGTCTTTCGTTTGCTCTTTTGACCCCATACCAGTGGGCAGGCTGTGGAGGGAGCTGTAGATGATGCTTCACCATTGGTCGATAGTTTTTTGAGTGTTATTGCCTACAACCAATAAAGTTAAATATTTTTATCGTACACATGTGGATGCCAAGGAAGAAGGACTGGCGTGATATCTGAGGTAAGCAGTACCAAAGTTAACCTTCTTCTGTTAAATTGCTGTTTATGGTCGTTGGATTACGTTCTGATATTGTAGCCTTTGTTGCACTGTGTTTCCATTAACGATACCAGTTACGATGTATACCCTACAAACACATGCAGACTTGCACTCAATGCGTTATCATACATTAGCATTGAATTTAATCATGTTACAGTGTATTAACTAATTAGAATGTTGTTTAATTGAAGGTGTTATGAGCCAACTGGTTTCCGAGCTATCTGGTTTTGGATTAGTTGCATGTGGGGCAGTGCCAATATGTTAGACTTTTCACGTTCATGAGTCATGCATACCAAACATACCATCATTAGGTTGACTCGTTCATTGTAGATGGCCATTCTTGTGTCGTCTAACAACTTCATAGACATTTGGTTTTTAAATTAATCACACCAGCGGTTATTTGCGATGCAAAACCAGCCCAAGCCAAAAGGTTCCCAGGATAGTCATCAAATGATTTATTCACGGACAGAAGCTATTCAGTAAGCCACGGTGACACGGGGCGTCCACTAATCCCTTGTAATAATACTTTATCAGAGAGTGTGATCTAATTAGACTCATGATATTACATAAGTAGATAGATAAGTAAGGAGATATTGTTCATCACTAGGGCTGTACATTACTTTAGTGTGGTTCTCTGCAAGACATTTATAACAAGAACAATGAGACGAAACATACATACTACGGGACGAATGGGACAGATCTGCATACAGCAATGGGTTATCTCCTCGAGATAATTTCAGTTTGAGCCTATATCTACATGGGGAGCGGGTCCTCTTCCACAGAGGCCGCCATGTTGCACCGCCACATCCACATCCACCATGGCCATGTACTATAAGTGTCCTAGAACACAGGACACTAAGACACTATGAGCTCTCCGTTATTATCTATAGTAACCATTTCACAGTTTGTGCCGCGCTTATCGCCCTTGGGGGGGAACTGAGACAGCCTCGGCTGACTCGCAGCTATACCACGAGCTACATCCTGGGATGGCCGAAGGGAGAGGTGGCATCCCTATCTGCAGCTGGGCCCTCAAGGACGTTCCCCTGCTTTAACCCTGGAGTGTGCCCACTGTTAGGGGCTCACTACATCGCTTCAACCTTTGTATGCTTGTCGTGCTGAGCGGCCTCTCTGCGCAGACAACTTTTCTATTATACTATTTTTTTTACCCTTTATTAAAATAAACTCTTTACGTTTATTCTGAGTTACGTTGTCAATACAGTTCAAAGAGTTTCCACCACAAAGCTTAACCCTCTCGGACATGGACATTAACCGCTGCACAGACAGAGCTCCACCCATCCACACACACCGTGGGGTTGTACCGTAAGTGTCCTAGAAGCTTAACCCTCTCGGACATCAACATCAACCGCTGCACAGACGGTAACATAGTGTAGCGAATGGCAGTTCGCGGATGAGAGGGATTATGATAAGTGGGTGTGCATTCTTTAATACATCCATGTTTTGGAAACGTTAGTTCTTGAGGTAGTTTCCCTGTTCGATAACTAAAAGGAGCCTCTCACTCTTTCAGAGAAATTTGGTATCCAAAACAAAACTGTAGCGATACAACTGCACACCGTCATGTTATCAAAAGCAACCTACATTCACGTACCGCAGTGCAAGGAAACACTGGCTTGTAGCGCCGACTGCTATCCAGATGAATGATCAATACCTATAACAGATAGCGATAATTATAGGTCTTTAAATGTAGTTGACCACTATGGATGCAGTAACAGGCCTGTGTGGGAGAAAGGTAATAGGCTGTTATCTCCGCCATGTCCTACAACATGTACAGTGTCCATGGTGACTATGACAAAGATACCTGAGTGTGATTTGTTTAAGGGTAGTTCTTCAACTATGGTACTCTTTGAGCTAGACAGTTTCAGAAAATAAAAACATTTATACAAACAGTTTTTTTGTATAAATAGGTTTCTCAATCTGTCTAGAAACCTTCCCTGAAGTTGGCTGTGATGATTTGTCATTTTTGCCATTTATTTATGACAGCCCAAGAAAATAGTCATTTCCATCACATAACAAAACATGTGTTTTTAAGAGAAAATAATTTAATATCTTGTTATAAATATATTTAATTAAATAGCACACACATCTCTGTTCAAATTTGTAATTTATTTATTTTTCAGAAATGTAACTGTAAAGATTTTACCATGTTTACACAAAGAAACACGTAAAACTAGGTCACTGGAACATTTCATTTGCTTATCATAGCTCAAAATCATGTATTTCTCCAAATGTATACACATATCTTACCCCTAACTGCACAATTATCAACACCACTGAATATAGTTGGTTTGGTTGTATGTTTTTTATATGTTTTACTTTAAAATATGTGTTGTGGTGGAAATGACATAGATAGGCAACTTCCAATGAAAAACAAATTTTCTACTGCTCTGTGGTGAACCAGAGCAAATCAATAAGCAACAGCATTAGTGAACAAAAACATATCACCAATATTTTTTTATTAAAAACAATCCAAAAAAATTAAAAACGTGAATTTGTGTTAAAAATCAGCAAATAATTTCTTCACCGTTTTCTACATGCTGAACTACAGCAAACGAGTACAAACTAGAGCAAACCCTTTGTCATCATTACCTTAATATAACCAGTTGAATATATTGTTGAAAAACAGGTAAAATAGGCAATATATTTTGAAATTGAAAACGTATATGCTTATATGCTATATGCCTATGCTGAACCAGAGCAAACACTCTGTACTTAAACGTTACTGTCATGTGTGTTATGTCGTAAATCGATGTCAAAAGTAATCATGTGGAATAACAAGTTGAATCTGACTAAATAGACATTGTATTTGCTAAATACTATATCTGTCAAACTTGCATATGGGCCAGAGGTTCAGTTATGTTTCATGGTCAAGAATAGAGCATATTTCCTTCCAAATTGTTGGCTCCACCATCACATGCCTCTTTGTTACTGGTTGAGGCTCTGGAACCAGCCTGATCACATCTTCTGGCTGGTACCAAATAACATCGTCTCTCATAGGCCAGAATAACTTGTTTTTGCCAATATGACTCATGGTTCTCACCAGAGCACAACCCTCAGGGTCCACATCCTGTATAATACCAGGGTAAGGATCCCTATCATACCATACCACACACCAACTTCCAATCAGTCCCTCATGCAGGTCTATGATGAGTTTGTTTGCCATGTAGCTTACACAGACATGTGTCTCTGTCTTTGATCGTTGGTGTAACAATCCAAAAGGGTCGCTTTTTGCAAAACTCTGCATAGGAGAGTCTGACTTCGGGATTCTCGTGTCTAAACTTCAGGTGCATTGTCTGCATAGAATCCACCAGGAAGCGCTTTTGCATTTAATTTTTTTTCATCTTTGTAATTGTCTCTTTCTTTCCAGTAGTAGCCCTACTGTTATAGTCGCGTTCTAAAAACGTTGTTATCTTTTCCTTCACTTCTTGGCTGACTCTGTTTCGTTGTGTTTTGCGGGGGTATTTGAGTTTTTCGGCCCTTGTCATGTTTGTCCTGATAAGCTCTGTAGAGAAGCCAAACTCTTTGTTGGCCATGGTGACCAGGCTGTATTTTTTTTAAGATCTTGCCAGCCACAAGTTTGGAGATCAGTTGCCGAGCTTTACGATTGTCAACGTACTGATACTTTTTTCTTATTTCTGACATCATAGTGTTATGGAATAGGAGTGTCTTCTTTAATTGCTTGCTTCCTTGCTGCATCTGTTGCTTTGTTTTCATTTTAGGTGACCAGATTCTTCTTAAGTCAATTACTTCTTTTTTTGTATTTTTCCACTTTTCTGAGGGCATCCTCAAGCTTTTGTTTAATGTCATTAAGATCTCTGTACACCTTTGCTCTTGCCTTCACAACCTTTTTTCTCCCTCTTTTCCTCTGTGGAGTTCTCTCTGGTGTAGGCTCACACAGCTGAGGTGTTTCAGGGATGTTTTCTGCATTAACACTCATGTTGTCTGCTGATTGTGGTGGTGTTGTATCTGCCATGAAACTGTTCACTGCTGAGACCATTTTCAATTTCCTACGTCTGTTTTGTTGAGAAATTCACCACTGTCTTCTAATTTTTCGTTGTTCTCTTTTTGGCATTTCTGTCACAGATTTAACAACACCTTGTTGCTTTTTCTTTAGGTATCTTTCTCTGTCCTTCTTGAGGGACTCTGCATATTTAAGTGGATCCGATTTTATTCTTTCTCTGTATGATCTTGACCTCTGTGCTGTGGTATTGCTTGCCATCTTAAAGAAAGAGCCAAGACATCATGTCAAACTTACTTATCTATTGTTCTCTTATTTACCAACAATATTGTAATAATAACAAATAATAAAATACTTCCTTACTACCTTAACTGTTTTTAAATAAATAAAAATTACATTAAAGTTTTAGTATTATAGCCCAAATAATTTGCTGTTTAGCACAAACAATGTCATTTCCACCACAACATGTCTTTACCACCACAATGAACACCGTGGTGGAAATGACATTTCCCCCCTTTCCCTCCAAAATCTCGTGCTATGTTAGCCTGCTAATATTAGTTTTAGAGTTAGCAATAAATATACACAAATTACACATTATTAAATTAAATATATCCAGTTATTTTTACGTCCATGTGAAATATGAGTTGTTTGGAAATGACGACCAATAAACATACTCTCAGTTTTACTCATATTTACCTTGATTTTTCTTCTTTTCATTACCCCCTGTAGAGGACACCATTTAATCCAGCCAAGTGCTCCACTGTGGAGTTTCTGTTGCTATGGTTACTACATATACAAACCTAAAACAATGATCCCAGGATTCTATTTTGTACAGTGTGGTGGAAATGACAGTAAACCCAAGGGACAAGGGTTCTACTCATGAAAAATATAGGAAAATGTGAATAAATATCGCAATATATAATATGGATAGTTTAAATAGACATTCTTTTATCATTTGTACTTGAAATCTACATTATTTAAATATTTTATTTTGAATTAAGCGAGGTTGAAGATACAAAGTCTGGCTTTGGGACAGAGGGAAAACAGTAAAAACCATGCATAAAAGGCCTTATATTATATAATAAAAAGAATGATTGAGCCATGATACATTTTTTATAAGTTCCCCTTAGGGTGAAGTAAGTGTGACAAAAACAAAAAAGACTAAATGTTTTTTAGTTTTTATTATTTCATCCAGGGACAACAAAAGTACCATAGTTAAAGAATCACCCTTAAACTGATTTATTTGCAGTCTAAAAAACTTAAAAGATTGATCTTGATGCGATTCAAATTAATGTCCCTTTTTCGCAAAAAGGATAAATCACTTTAAACCAATCACACTCTGGTATCTTGGTCATAGTCATTTTGAGATAGTCATAGTATGTGTACAGTCCCGTTCAGCTCCATGATTTTGTAATTATTTTTCAATGAACAATCGCACTCAATGTAAAAGGACCTCTACTTGTAAGCTATGACCTGTAGTTTTACATTTACACACTAAATAACTAAATACAATTCATAAATCGATCAAAGAACCTCATCACTCGGCTACTCAATGCTGTTGTAGACCTTTACATCATTTTGGAAGTACCTACTGGCACCTTACACAAGACAGGCCAGTACAGGCCACCTTACACAAGACAGGCCAGTACAGGCCACCTTACACAAGACAGGCCAGTACAGGACACCTTTCACAAGACAGGCCAGTACAGGCCACCTTACACAAGACAGGCCAGTACAGGCCACCTTACACAAGACAGGCCAGTACAGGCCACCTTACACAAGACAGGCCAGTACAGGCCACCTTACACAAGACAGGCCAGTACAGGCCACCTTACACAAGACAGGCCAGTACAGGCCACCTTACACAAGACAGGCCAGTACAGGCCACCTTACACAAGACAGGCCAGTACAGGCCACCTTACACAAGACAGGCCAGTACAGGCCACCTTACACAAGACAGGCCAGTACAGGCCACCTTACACAAGACAGGCCAGTACAGGCCACCTTACACAAGACAGGCCAGTACAGGACACCTTACACAAGACAGGCCAGTACAGGCCACCTTACACAAGACAGGCCAGTACAGGCCACCGTAGTCGTTGGAAATGTTCTTTACACACTGGACCGTCAACACATGAAGCCGAATCGACATGGTTCGGTAAAATACATCCCTCTTGCTTAATTTAGCAATAATGAAAGCTGCTTTTGGATATAAAAGTGATACTACAATGTGCTTTCACCAGATGTACGTAGTTACCCATAGTTCAGCTGGAACCAAGCAGATTCTTCAAAGAGTATTTGCAGATTATTTTGACGAGTGCTCTACGAGTTTGCCAAAAGTATTTGTAAAGAATCGCAGATTTGACACTCCCAGAAATATTTAAATAGAAATGACATGATCACAAATATTGATATATTTGTTAGAATAAGTGACCATTTGAAAATTAAAACCGTTTTACAGATGAACATGTGTTTTCTGCGACTGGGGTAACCCTAACTCCATAAACATTGCATGTGTTCTTTTTGACTCAAATGTTCAAAGTTGTTAAACGGCTTAGTTTTTTTTGTTTGCGAGTGGTGGTTTTCTACACTCTGGCTTGAGTGCAGTTGACTTACCCTTTAAAGAGCTTTATTTAATTCTTCAAAAGGCTGTAAAAAGCAATGAACAGACAGACGGACACAGACATAGACTGACTCCCCTCATTAGTCTAATTGACTTGGGAAGAAGAGTCTCCTACCTTCCTCTCTGTAGTACGTCTTGTCAGATGGTGTCCTTTCTGACTTGTTGTCCATGGCCGCTATCAGCTTCTTTTCATACAGACTTCGAGTAGAACCTTTGTCAAAAACACATTACAATTGTCTTACTATTACATACTTCCTCTCTGCTAGTACTGGGCTAATCTGATCCAGATAACTGATAACTCTGATCCAAACGTTCGACAAACGTAGTATAGCCAAACTTCTAGGGCAGGGGTCGGCAACCTTTACTATCAAAAGAGCCATTTTGCCCCCTCTTCCACTAAAGAAAAATTGTCTGGAGCCACAAAACATAACACAGCTTATAAACTTTTAATCTTTTTTTAAATTGTACCTGTTACAACAACAGAATACAACAAACAGAAGTGCAGTGTGCATGTGTAGGCCTACTTTGAAATAAATGAAACACTTAACTATTCAGGCCTTTTTGAGTCCTTCCCGTATTTGTGTAAAATTAAAATAAAACGTAGCCCACTTTAATATAAAAAAAAAACGTATAGTTGCAGCTTAGCAGTTTTAAAAAAGTAAACATAAAATTAATAACGTTTTTTGACAAGCCCATTTCAGTGTGCGCTCATCCTCTTTGGGTTTCTTTCTCGGTCAGCAATCAACCGAAGCACTTTTTAGTGCAATTATTTGAATTATATATGAACGATTCTTTCATGTATTCTCCGTCTGTGAACGGCTTCCCCCTCCTTACGATCTCATGAGCTGCCACAAAACTAGCAGCTGTAGTTGAGTTTGGAGAGTTGATCCGCTTCTTGAAAGTATGTTTGCTCTGCTTAACTTTCCGTAGTAGTTCCCAAATCGCTTTTTTTTTCGCCCATCTTCAATTGGGTACTTTTCAGAAAATGCTGAGTGCTTGTTTTGAAAAATGTCTTTCAACGTTACATTTTTTGTTGTTTGCTAATTTCTCGCCACATGTCAAGCACACAGGTAAGCCAGCGTCGTTGGCAGTGAAGGCAAAGGAATCTGTCCATGCAGAATTAAACTCTCTATTTTCTTCTGAGATTTTTCTTTTTTGGGATGTATTCATGGTTAGCTTACCGCGGGGGTCGCACACTCAAGAAGCCGCCTGCAGGTAAAGGCGAGGGCTATAGACGTGGATGTGACGCATATTTTTATTAACAAATTATAAAAACTTTTTTTAAGTATCACCTCAAACTCCAAGATAACTGTGCAACAAAATAAACAACAATAAAATAATATATAAATAAAAATGTAATTAATAAATGACTTTATTATTTTGTCAAGGCCGAAGGGAGCCACAACAAGGAGGCTGAAGAGCCGCATGCGGCCGCGGGTTGCCGACCCCTGGTCTAGGGGGACACTTCACACGGCTGGACAGGAAACCAGAAAGTGTGAGGGGCGGAGTTACGCAGGGTTTCCTGTTTAGTAACGGATCTATTCTTCTGAAGAATAACTTCAAGATAGAGATTTCAGAATATATTAACTAATATAGTTCTGCAGTGGCCAGTCTCCTAGACAGGTTTGATTTAACTTTATAAAACACATTTTAGCTCGTCTTCCCACCTGCTACAGGAGAGGTTAAGTTTGGTTTCATCCCCCAAGGAGGATTACTGATAACGTGAAGACGATGCCATTGTTTTAGTTAGCGATCCTCCTCTGGATCCGAGACGAACGGCCAGCTCTATCACGTTGGGTTTCGAGCACAGAACCATTCGTGTGATCCCGCCCCCAGCAACACGATTGGTCGAAAAACATTTGAAGCCAAAGAAAATGAAACTGAACATGTTCACCCAGATTTGAGCTCGTCTGCTATCTTCCAGTCTGATGTGTGAGACTGGTACTGGGCACAGCCCAGCATACAAAACATAACAAAACAAAACTTTACAAAACATAGCTAGGTGTAGAGTTCAAATGTGAATAGTGTCCATGTTGTTATAAATGCGGGACAGCATCTCACCAACGATGGGTCCGTGTTTGACGCCATGCTTGGTGAGCAGCTGGCTGATCTCCGCGTCCGTTTTCCCACTCAAAGACATCTGCAAGGAGAGGGAAGGATCCCTGGATTTAACAAGTATTTAAATTAAAATTAATTAAATTAAAGTAGGCTAGTAGGCCTACCAAAAGCCAAACAAAACTCTTTGAAAGTGTGTTCAACGTTATTGGAGACGGTTGATTTGGGTTTTGAGATCAATACTTTCTATGGCGACACTGGTTCAACTTGTAATGACTGACATGTAGAAAAGTGAATCAGTAGATTGATGGCTGTTTTCCTGGCATCACAAACAGTAACGTTAATCCAAGGCCAGGGTATGAAAAACGAGATTAATGTAGGCTAACGTTGGCAGTTATACTTTTAATGTGAAATCAGCGATCATTTCGCGTCTTTGCTTCGCTTTCGCTGTTTTTATCAAACGAAAAAAGGAGCACATTATTTATTTTATTTTAACTAACGTTGTAGCCTAGTATACGGTTTGCCTTACAATTTGTTTTAATACATGTAAAATACATAAGTTATCTTACCTTCACAAGTCACTTCGCTGAATGCTAGGAACGACGGCACCGCGCACGGAAGAGGGACGCGCGATCAGGGGCGTGCCCGACTCTGGCCGTGTGCCCGTGAGGGCATGGCGCGTGACACACCTTGATAAATACCGCGGCCATGTCCGGAAAACTCCAAGTTTATTTGATCTAAGCAAATTCAATTGATTTCAAATCTCAATTCTTACTTTGATAGAGAAAATGTTGTCTTTATCAACATGATTAAAGTCCTAGTGGTTGTGCTATTTGTGTTACTCATGTTTGACCTTTTATGGTTTTCTATATATTAGTTTTATTGTTCACTTGCTTTGGCAATGTAAACTTTTATTTCCACAAATTGACTGGAGCGTAAAACCAGAATAGAGAAACTAAAGCATCATCTTCAGGTTGTGTATGGCAGCGCAATAAAGACAAATAAGGCAATCTAAAAAAAGGCCTTCATTTCACACGTGACCGTGGAAACTAAATGTTTATTTAGTAACTAAATGTTACCTGTTTATTGTACACAATAAACATGCTCGTTTTTATAAGACTGGGGTTCATCTGATGTATAAAATGTGTTTTCATTGAACTGTATATTCTTTAACAAAAGAATGCAGACCGGTTGACAGAAAAATACGTAGACAACTTTATTGTGTATCAAAATACTGTCTTAGAAACACTTTAAAAGCCCATTATTTATTCAAGACGTTTCAATTTGTTTTTCGAAAATACTGAGTACACACAAAGCCAAAGAATAAAGGGCGTGGTGGCAGATTGGTGGCAGAAAAAACAAAGCAGCATTTGTTCTCATTTCTGGTTAAGGTCCCTCTTTGAGTAGATTACATTTCACAACAAATATTCTCTTGAGCTCTCCTATCAAGCCTCACTCTAGAAACGTCCCTTTTGGTGTCCCCAAACCAACATTTTTGAAAGCAACATTTCGATAGTAAACGTGGAAAGCCTTCAACTTTCTTATTTCCGTTCAATTAATCTAGTCTTATGTTTTTTTCCATGCCCTGTGTGAGAGTTGTAAAACATGGCAGTAACGGAGCCTATGCATAGTATACTTCTGGATCATGCGATTAAAGAAAGCCCAGAAACCTCACCAGTGCAAGGCAGATTTGAGGAAGCATGTGGGCCTTACATAACAGTGAGGGATGCTACTTTAAACACTTTGTTGTCCCGAGAACCTAGGCTCACCATATCCATGGTGAGACACACCCTGCGCTTCACCTTATACTTTACACACACCCTTCCTTTGCCAGTAGACATCTTATCATGAGTTACCGTTTCAAAATAGGAGTGCCTTAATGGGTCACACTAGCAGCAGATTAAACATTAGAGAGCAAGTTGGCAAGCGTTACAATCAACACACTGGACTGGATTTAGGCCACCACTATTTACTACATTTCAAGTACTCTGCAAGTACACACCTGTATTAGAAGAAGATACATAGTCTTTCTATAGATTTAGCCTCAATGGTCTGTTTCGGAGTAAAGGGTTTTGTATAAGAGCTGCAATCTGTGTACGCAGTGAAAGACTTGAACCTCTAACGTGGGCTGGGCCAATTTGATCCTGCCATGCACTAGTAGGCTATTCTATTCAATTTGTTTTGGACTAAAACATTAAACATTCTCCATGTTGAACACGTGGACGCCTAAGGCATGACAACTTACCGTGCGCTCACACCAAAAGCGAAGGAGCGGCACGAATACACACAAAGTCAATGCAAAGACGCGAATAGATGCGATTTTGCGTGATTCCACTCGCGCGAACGATGCAAATTCGTCATTCGCTCGAGTTGAAATATTTGAACTTTCCCGCTAATTTCGCTTGATGCTGAGTAGACGCGAGTAGTCGCTTTGCTTTGGGTGTGAACACACCTTTACACAATAATAAAAAAGGTTTGCGTTTCTTAAGCTACTTGGGGACATGATTTGGAAAGGGCCTAACGCATGGAGGTGACGCATGAAGAGGGACTATTCAGTGTGAAGGGATTTTTATTAATTTTTTTTAAACAGCGGTCGGGGGATATCTGGATTCCAAATATTTGGATTTTGCTAAACAGCTAACGCTGAACTTGTGTTAACACCGACACAGGCAAGTTTGACGAAATTGGGAATCCTGGTAATTCAACGTTAACACACGAGGGAAAGAATTTGTAAACAGCAATATCACAGGCAATGATAGTTATATAATATATTTAAGAATTTCAGTTGCTGGGAAAGAGTGGTACAATGGGTTGTCTCAGACTGTGATGTGGTAGGGACTGCCGGGAATGTGTTCGTCTCCCCACTTGACCACCAGGATGTACTCCCCCTTGTCTTTGAGCTGGTAGCTAACGTTGTACACCCGGTTCCCCAAATGTTTCACCAGGATCTCCTCGCAGGGCACCTTGGGACCGTCCACGCCGACCAGGAGCATGTTACGCCCTGGGGAGAGGGGGTAAAGGTCAAAGATGGGACACACACACACACACACACACACACACACACACACACACACACACACACACACACACACACACACACACACACACACACACACACACACACACACACACACACACACACACACACACACACACACACACACACACACACACCCACACACACACACACAATGTAGTGGCAAATCTTTGATAAAAAGACATTTAGTTGATGTCGTCTTTAATAGTCGAATCATCGTTTGTGCACAATGGGCACAATCTCCACGGGAAGATTGACCGGTCACTGATTCATAGATGTATTATATTAAAATACTATTATATTAGCCTATATTATAATATGTTAGGCCAATAGTAGCCTTTATTTTGTGTCAAATTAATGTAGATGCTGACGTGAACGGCTATGCACATTGTTGTCAAATTGTGAAAAGTGAATTAGTTTGTAGAGGCGGTTCATTCAGCGTAGGCCTATAGACAGCCGAGGGAAACCCTGCCAATTTACTGTTTTCAACCATTTAAACCACGCAAAAGTCACAAAGGATTAGGTGTCATCGAGCCGGAGAAAAAAATGAATACATAAATTATATTAGCCTTTCGAATCAGATTCAACTATGCAAAATATATACTGTAGCAGTATAACCAATATATAACAAACAACAATTTGAGTTTCCCAAACCAAGAATAGCCATAACTTCTCCCGTTTCAAAAGAGGAAGGAAAGTGGGAGGGTCGAACACTGTCTCCGGTCCTAGCAGCATACCTGCTTTGCTGCAGTCAACACTAAAGCTGTTCTTTTGGCCAATGTAACCCTTGGTGAGGCCCAGGCCCTTGGCCACGACCTTGGTGGCGTCCGATTTAGTAGGGACTCCCTGCTGGGTGCCACTGATGGCACGGGTCACAGGGTCCACCATCACGGAGGAAGTCTCGTGCATGCTGTGACTGGACACCAGCTTGGAACCTGGAGCAGCAGGAGAGGACCACAGTGAGGACCAGTGGAGGAACGCAAACCTCCCCGCTTCCTAGCAGTGCATATTCACAGCCATTAACAAAGACGCTTTCAAGTCCTCACCGGTGATCTTGGCCTTGAAGGGGCTGCCAACGATGTGGTAGGGGCCGCCATATTTGATGGAGATGAGATAGTTGCCAGGGGCCATGGGGGTGTAGGTCACCCGGTAGCCTTCTGAACACTCCACACAGTCCATCTTGACCTTGGAGGGCCCGTCGATAGTCACAGCCAAGGCCCCGGGGCCTGCGTTGCTGGTGTTCACCACAAATTCACACGCAGTGCCTGGAATGACAGAGAGACAGACATGCAGAGAGCAAGAGAGCGAGAAAAAGGAAAGCGAGAGATTGGGGTAAAGTCAGAGTGAGATAGGCAGACAAAGAGGAGGGGAGAGATGTCAGCAAGGTAAACCAGACAACAAGGATACAGTATAGTTATGTATAGTTTCAATAATGTAGCATATTAAGTAACTTACAGTTTTGACACATTATTGACACTATATTCTACATTATTGAAACTATACATTGTTAACCATTATATACGTCTACCTCATCATTTTTGTATTTCTACTAATCTTATTGTATAGGCACCTATTTTTGTAGTCTATTCTTATTTAAAAGAATAGGCATTTATTTTAATTCTTATTAAAGCAAAATTTGGGATTTTTCAACCTGGACCCTATTTTCTGATCACTTTGGGTCTAAGGGACTTGTACAGACAGAAATGTGTGAAATGAGTCCAGTATTCAGCCAGAACGTCGCAGCCATAATCTGGCAAAAACGAGCTGCAATGTGATCCTTTAGGGCAATAAGTCCCCGTCAATGTACGCCCTCTAAAAAGGGCTTGTTTCGCCACTGACGGGCTGAGATTATATTCTAACATTGTGGAAAGGATCCCTACAGAGAAACTAAACCTGTTTCTTTACATTTCGCTGTATATCCGTTGGCTATTGTGTCCAACCAAGTCTCATTCAAATGAGGAGAAGTCTCGCGAGAGGTGAGTTGTTGCAGGAGGAGATGGGTGGAAACGTGAGAGAGAGCTGGAGAGAGGCGAGTCTGTTGTGTCGACTACAGAAAGCGTCGCTTGTTGTTATCTAAAAGATTCGGGGGGGACGGAGAGCTGAGGGAAGCTGAGGGAAATATCCTGCAACAACGAGATCAGAGCGAAACCTTTCCTCGAGCGCGACTTCGTCGGTCCCAGTAAACAAACAGGCCGGAGCAAGCACAAATAAACGTTGCTTGACTTGTCTGTGGGTCCCTGCACTGTGAAGCCCAGTAGGCTGAGAGCCCAGTAGGCTGAGAGCCACGGTCTTACCGGTGGTACCCCCCTCCAGGCCTGCTCCGTAGGCGGACACCATGCCGGGGTCTCCGGCCTGACCCGTCTCCCCGACGCGGATCTTGAAAGGGCTGCCGGGGATGTGGCCGCCGTTGAACTTGACGTCGATGAGATACAGACCATTCTCTCTGGGAATAAACCGCACTGCGTACTTATCTGGGGTGGTGCAAGAAGAGGAGAAGGGCTATCGTTTGTAGTTCTGCACACCAAACAACATGTCAGCGGTTCATGTGGAGACTCCATGACCACGCACACAGGAAGTCAGTTAGAGTCGGGGGGCGCTAAGAGAAAGTATATATACTGAGTCTTACTAAAATGGTGCGCAACATTCAAGGTTGTATTCATTTGAACGGCCAACGGGATTTTACAGCCGTTTAACACTACACTTTAATTACATTCAATTACATTACACTTTAACACTACACTTTAATTACATTAAATTACATTACACTTTAACACTACACTTTAATTACATTACACTTTAACACTACACTTTAATTACATTACATTACACTTTAACACTACACTTTAATTCAATTACATTACACTTTAACACTACAACAGCAACGTGAACGCCGTGTATGCATGCATGTACGTCAACAGCATCGTGCCATATGCAGCGACACCTCCCACAGGGAATGCCGGTTATTTCCTAACCAAGACGGTTCATTGTTGACTGTTGCCACGCTTACCACACAGTACCAACTTGAACGTTATGATACAGACACGCAAGACAATGAGGAGCAGCGCACCGAGGAACCGTGTCCCCGGGACGGTGCGGGGCCCCGGCAAACGCCGTGGTTACCTTGGTCGATTTCGGTGACGCAGCACTCCTCCAGCGCGCCGGACGGGCTGTGAACCTTGGCGTCGATCACGCCCTTCGCCCCGTTCAGGCTGACGGCGAACGACGCCGGCTGATTCACCTTCAAGCCCGACTCCTGCTCGGCAACACACACTCACAGGTTGAACGCTAGCACGCCGTGGTTATTCATCGGCCCCCCTCGCCCAGACTTTAGCACACCTCAACACATCAGACGCACAATGTGAACGTAAAAGAAAACACAAAAACTAAACTAAGAACATGACCAAGATCCAGCTACAACTTTTCTTACCTGGAGGTCGCTAACAAGGCTAAAGAAGAGGGCTGTATAGAGAGAGAGACTGAGGAGCTTCTTCAAAAACACAAAGTCAGAAAGGTATCAGGAAATTGTGCATAAATGTGCATATTTGTTGTGTGTAGATGATGTAATTGCATGTTAACGCCATAGGGCATATGTGTGTATGTAATGGAGTGTAGAATAGTGTGTATGCATGTTATCCCATGCAGGAGTGTGGACAGGTGCAGCTACACAAGACGGTTTTGAAGCAGGAGAAGCAGCCCGTGTTAGACCTCTTTAGCCCTGTAGCGCCTGGTCGTTTCATTACGTCTGTTGCGAGCCTTTAGAATGTGGCACGAGAAACACACACAGTCCTTCAATATCCCAGGAGCCTTTCCACCTCCCAACAATGCAGCAGCAGCTCATGTCTATAGTCACATCCAAAACCTTTGGACGCAACATCATAATAACAATAATAATAATTATGACATTTATAATATCAGCCAGGTCTGACACTACCCTGAAGTCAACTCAAACCTGCCCTGAGGCATCTGCCATGGCTCAGTTGACACTAGATGTCTGACCCAGCCATGTCCTAATCCATGCATTCCTCTGTAGGGATGTTCTTCTCTTGTAAGCTCTAGTCCTAGATGTTAACCTAGCAGAGTCCACCGCTCTGCTTTCAGCTCACTGCGCGCGGCTGCTGCACTGTAGGCTGTGCACCCTGTACGTGCGCACGTGGACATGTGTGTGTGTCTCAGAGCCTCACCTGAAGACTGGCTACAGTCAGGCGGCGGGCGTCGTCGGACGGCGAGGACACGGGCACCACGAAGGGGCTGTCGGGGACGTGCTCGTCGTTGAAGCGGATGGACACCTCGTAGTCGCCTGCAGGGGGCAGAGCGTTAAAGACACGGGGCCCACCCGACTACAAATGGGATGAACTGGAGTCCAGGGTTGTTTTTAAAAATCCTACTTTCATTCATCTCTTTCATTTCCAATGCCCTCCTTCAGCCTGTTGCACCAGTCTAACCAGTGTGATACTAGATTAAGTAGTCTATTAGTAGTCTCTAGTACTATTAATACTAAGTTCAAACTAGATTCTACGTCTAAACCAAAGTTGCATCTTTCTTCAGTTACACAGTTGTTAGTTGATACACCAAACTAAGCTCAATGCTTTTAGAGATGTTTCAGGGCCAATCAAATGTCAGTTCTACGCCTACGGCCAAACATATAGAACGGTAGCATTGAGTGGTGTTGATCAAGGAGCCAAAGGAGACGCTACGAATAAATGATGTTAAGGTCAGTGAATATTCCGTGACAAATGCATAAATAATGGCAGACATCGAGAAATGAACCATGAAACTCATTTGGTTCTGCCTCTGATCTCACCAGGTTCTTGCACGATGTAGGACACTCCGCTGGATCCATCTTTGCGGTCCTCAAAAGCGATCTCAGCCTTGCTGGGCCCCTCCACCGCGATGCTCAGGCCCCCGGCGCCCGCCTCTCTGGTCCAGATACTGAACTCGGCTACACACACACACACACACACACACACACAACCGTTACGTCACTGCTACTGAGTTTTACCGATGCTTATTTTCTGATCTATTAAGCACACACACACACACACACATTACCGTTACGTCACTGCTACTGAGTTTTACCGATGCTTATTTTCTGATCTATTAAGCACACACACACACACACACACACACACACACACACACACACACACACACACACACACACACACACACACACACACACACACACACACACACACACACACACACACACACACACACACACACACACACACACACACACCTGGTACTCCGGCCTCCGCTCGCTCCAGACCGGGCCCCCCAGCCCGGACCTTATGGGCGCCCCCCTCTCCCAGGGGACCCACGGTGAACTGGAAGGGGCTGCCGGGCACGTGCGACCCGTTGTACTTGACGCACACCGTGTGCACGCCGGTCTCTGTGGGCACGAAGCGGATGCAGTAGGTGTTGTTCTCCCCCTCCATGATGTCGGCCTTGTGGACCTGGCCGGACGGGCTGGTCACCTGGGCGGTCATGTCCGCTATGCTGATCTCTGGAGCGGATGAGAGGCGGAGACCGTTCACACGCCAGCGTGGAATCAGGTTCACTTTATGAAGGCATGTTGCAAAGACTGCTTTACATTAACTGTGCATGAATTGCAAAAGGCATCAAACCTGACATATGTTCTTGTATGTTTTACATTTCACGCGCATGTATGATAAATGTGACTTAGTGGAAGACTTTAAGCAGATTGACTTCCAAGTTGGGCTGAGAAACAATCAAAGCATGTAATCATAATTTAAGCTGCTACAAAACAAATGATGTGCAACCTCATTTGAAAACAACTTACTGCAGAATAGCCATAACAATCAGAGGCAAACCAACGACAAGTATTTTGTTCTCATTAGTGGTATTGCAGCAGTAACAGAACATTTCAAAGGGCTTTCTTAATCTCAAACAGCTCAAAAAGGTGCATTCCAGACGACTAGAGCTAGATAATTAAAACCTGCAAAAGCTTTTAATTGGTCAGGGGGATCCAATAGCATGCATCCAACCACGGCTACTGCTAACACACAAACTGAGAGCTCACCTGGGATCTTGAGGCTGAGGTCACACTGGCTGCCCACATTGGCTACAGACGCTGCCCTCCTCTTCCTCGTGATGCTCTCCTTCATCCTGCCCTCACCTGTTACCTTGACTGTGAATGCACTTCCTACACACACACACACACACACACACACACACAGTCAGAAACTCAAAAGGGAAGTTTATGCCATCAGATTATCAGGCTAATAAAGATCTTTATGGTGGTTCTGAGGCCCCCCAACTAAGTGTGAGTTTAGGCCCACCTGGAACATGCTGGTCTGCAAACTTGATGTTGATGATGTAATTTCCTGGTTCGGTGGGGCAGTAGGTGACCTTACAGGTGCCATCCTCCTGGTCCTCAGTGTTGATATCCACTTTACTGGGGCCCTCGATGGACAGACTCAGACCACCGTAGCCTAACACACACACACACACACACACACAGAGACACACACACACACACACACACACACAGAGACACACACACACACACACACAGGTTCTCATAGTCCATAGAATACTGCATTTCATAACCACCCTAGGCTGAAGTCATTCAGAACAGCTTGTACTGGATTTGGTGGCAAATAAAAATGACCCCAAAGCTGTTATGCCATTTCCGTATGAAACACTCCTAGCCTATTTCACTGAAACCACAAGTAAAGTAGCACATGCACAATATGGACACACACACCTGCATTGCGAGTGTCGATGATGAACTCGGCGGGCTCGAAGGTCCGGGCCTCGCTCAGGCCCTGGCCGCTGACGCGCACGCGGCTAGCGTCGCCGATCTCAGACTGGCTGATCATGACGGCGATGGGGCTGCTGGGAATATGGCGGCCGTTCTTCTTGATGTTCACCAGGTGTTCGCCGATCTCCTTGGGGAAGAACGAGATGCCTGGCGAGGATAGGAAGGAAGGGAACAACGGCTTGAAAGAAAAACTTGATCTATTTTTCTATTTAACCAGGAACAGAGTGCCCTGGCCAAGCCAGGCAGCCGTAGTCACCGTTTCAGAACAAACAATAACGTTCACAAAATCTGTTAATATCCAATAAAACAGCAGGTCATTCCTGTAACAGTTCTAAAAACACTTAGTGGCACTAAGGAAACCAATTCAAGCCAACTATGCAAGTATAGGAGGTAAAATATACAAAAGGTACTTGTAGGACCCTTTTACTGGTCATGGAAAACTTCCCTCCTTCCTTGCACCCCGGTTGCCATGGGTTACGGCAGAGGGCCGCGATGCACTCACCCACATGTCCGTCACGGAGCATCTTCAGCAGGCATGGCTCCTCCCGACCAGAGGGCGTGGTCAGAGACGCCGTCAGCTGACTCAGGTCAAGGTCGCCGATGTCCAAGGGGATGTCAGCGGAAGAGCCCACCTTCAGCTGGGACATTCTCATGGAGTCATCGCCTAGGAAACATGGATGCAGGGAGGGGAGGGGGTGAAGGATAAGCATGACCTCAGGAACACCAAGACCACCGTTCTTCTTTCTGTTCCTGAGGTTCTCTGGCCTCTCTCTCTCCCCCAAAGTCCCTCAAAGTGCACTTTTTAAAATGTATTGAATGTCTATCGCTCCTCGCCTCTGTCCCCCATTTCTGCTACTTCATTTGTATTCTTTAAGATGTTTTAATGGCTTGAAGTGTCATTGAGCGTCTAGAAAAGCGCTACATAAAGTAAATGATGATTGTTATCAAGTTCAAGTCATTCTGCGTCATGAACAGGCCTCTCCTAGAACCAGTTACCAGTTATCCTAGCGGCGAAGGGGCTGCCAGGGATGTGCTTGTCGTTGTACTTCACCAGGATGCTGTAGTCCCCGGGCAGGACAGGCAGGTAGGACACCGTGCAGGTCCCGTCCTGGTTGTCCACGCAGCTGATGTCCGCCTTGGACGGACCCTCGATAGCCAGTGACAGACCACCTGCAGCGAGGCCATTTTGAACAGACCAGTCAGGGGGGGGTTTGGTTTCTCGGTGCCTTCTGTCGTTTCAGTCCTCCTCCCAGCACCACCATCAAACCTTTCCATCAGACTCATACGGTACGCACGGCTGTATTTATAGGGAAGCCGGCAAGTCACAGAAGTGTGTGTGGCGTTGCCACCATGAGGTAACATTAGACACTGTGAGAACCAGCGTGAGGACTTATGAGGCGCATACCCTCTCCTGCGTCCTTCGTGTTGACGGTGAAGACGGCGGGCTTGTTGACCGTCCCGTGGATGAGGCCCGGGCCGTAGGCGCTGACGTTACCGCTGTTCATGTAGTCTACATAGAACTGCAGAGGGCTCCCTGGGAGGGGGGGGGGGGGGGGGGGGGGGGGGGGGGGGGGGGGGAGAGGGAGAGAAAAGAGGCCGTGAAGAAAACCTAATGGACAACATGAAAAGACAACTCCTGCCAGTGCTGCCGGTCTGCTTCTTTTAACTTTCCTCCTGGAATTATTCCTTATCCTGTACCACCACTAGTAGCTGCCGTGATAATAAGAGGGCGCTTTGGATCGATACAGGATAAGGATTGTAGAATTCATTCCTTTTTGAGTCTTTTATTTTAAGGTGTCTAAGTCCAGATCTTACCAGGGATGTGGATTCCGTCGTACTTGATGTCCATCTCGTGCAGACCGGCCTCGACTGGGGCGTATTTGACAGTGACCGTGCCGTCCTTGTTGTCGGCGATGTCTGGCTTGGCCACCTTGCCAGACGGCATGCGGACGTCCCCTACCGGGAGGGAAGACGGACAGACGGACAGACGGACAGACGGACAGACGGACAGACGGACAGACGTCAGAGCAGTAGCGACTGCAGAGGGCCTCACCATGCGCGTGAGCGATGTGCTGTTGTACTGGTGCTTGCGTGTGCACACCCACCAGTAATCTCTCCTTTCTGGATGGTGAAGGGGATGACCAGGTCAAAGGGTCTGAGTCCGGCCACATCCATTCCATTCATGCCCATGGGCCTGTCGGTCGCCTGGGGGGGTCACAGCGGAGCACAGTCAGCACAAGACACCTCTTCAGCGGGGAGTCAGCATGTGTGAGGGAGGAGGCCGAGGGAGGGGAGGGAGAGGGAGAGGGGAGGTCGAGGGAGGGTAGGGAGAGGGAGAGGGGAGGGAGAGGGGAGGCCGAGGGAGGGGAGGGAGAGGGGAGGTCGAGGGAGGGGAGGGAGAGGGGGAGGGAGAGGGGGAGGGAGAGGGGAGGCCGAGGGAGGGGAGGGAGAGGGGAGGCCGAGGGAGAGGGGGAGGGAGAGAGGAGGAAGGAGGCCGAGGGAGAGGGGGAGGGAGAGAGGAGGAAGGAGGCCGAGGGAGGGGAGGGAGAGGGAGAGCTTAGAGGATGACGGCCGAATAGTGGTTGAGCTGGCAACAAAACTGCTGGAAACACCCAATCACGGCAGGAGATGAAGACGAGTAAACTGAAAAGAGGAAGTGTGGGGTGGGATGACCACAAAATAGACAGATGATGATGATGATGATGATGATGATCATGACGACATTGACACAAAACTATGAGAGAGAGATATTGGGATAGAAAGAGAGCGAGGAGAGAGGAGCGAGAGACATGACTGCATGAAGGCATGATGTTCAGGGGAGGATGAGCTTGCCCAATAAAGACATGAAGCACGCAGCAGACACATGGAAGCCATTTTGTAAAATGCAGATCACCTGGACTTCCTACATTCATGAATGACAAAATGGCCACAGTTTCTTCCTAAACGGGTAGACCTGCGAGTTTACATGAAGCATTCATACACTGTAGGGCTGCACAGTAAAAACAACTATAAGCATTCAATTACAATTGTCGATGTTGCCGTAATAAATGCATTTCTTTAAGGAATGACTTTTAATTGGCCTGGAAAAGACCCTTCCAAGTGCACTTAAAGTGCAATATTTAGCACAATCTATACATGCTGAATAACTATTTCCCCGTTTGGCTGTGCAGCCCTTCATAAGTGCCATGCCTCATGTTCGGGAGGAGGAGGAGGAGGAGGAGGAGGAGGAGGAGGAGGATGGATGGAGGTGATGAATGAGGAGCAATCATCTCAGAGATAAAAACACCTGCGATGAGAGAGAAGGATGGAATGATGGTCAGACTGGGGGGTAAGAACCCTGAGCAGAGGGACGGGCAGGGGAAGGGTCTGACGGACGAGGGACACCAGCAGCGTTAGGTTGGATGAGCATGACGGAGGGATGGAGAGAACAGGACATGGGGCAAGAGAGGGAGAGAAAGCTGGAGATGGAGGGGGGGGGGGGGGGGGGGGGGGGATGCAGAGGTCTAGGTACCCAGGGTTGTGGAACGTAGTACTGGGGCATTTGGCTCTGCTGAATGCGCTGGTCGGATGGAGCACCTTCCAGCGCCTGGGAGATAAAGGATGATGAGGAATTGAGGAAAAGAAATAAAGTGGTAGTTAATAAATAAATTAAAAATGTCATCCAGCAACCTGAGCAGGAACCTGTGGAGTTGAGAGCGCTGAACTACACACACACACACACACACACACACACACACACACACGAGAATGAAGAATGGTTGCGGAACCATGTGCATAACCGCCATAACGCACATCGACTTGAACAGAGGGCCGACGTGCGCGGCCCTCAGTGGCGGATCACTGGACAGAGGGCCAGAGACAGAGGGCCGACGTGCGTTGGCGTGCGTTGGCGTGCGTTGGCGCGCGGGGACTACTCACGGTCACTTGGAAGGGGCTGTTGGGGATGTGCTCGCCGCCGAAGCGCACGCAGATCACGTACTCGCCGGGCTGCGGCGCCGTGTAGAAGATGTCGAAGGTGCCGTCCTCGTTCTCCACCACGTCCACGTCCAGCTCGGCGCCCTCCGGCGTGCACACGCTGCACGTCACCTTGCCCTTGCCGGCCGCCTTGGCGTCCACCGTGATCACCGTCTGCTCGCCGATCTGGATGGTGGGGCCCACGCCCGCGCCTGGGGAGGGCACCGCAACACGTCACGCTTTAATTAACACATTAATACACACACACACACACACGCTTTAACTAATACACATCATTCCAGACACACACTTTAATTAATACACATCATTCCAGACACACGCTTTAATTAACACATTAATACACACACGCTTTAACTAATACACATCATTCCACACACACGCTTTAATTAATACACATCATTCCACACACACGCTTTAATTAATACACATCATTCCAGACACACGCTTTAATTAATACACATCATTCCACACACACACTTTAATTAACACACATTAATACACACACACACACACACACTTTAACTAATACACATCATTCCACACACACACTTTATTTAATACACATACACACACACACACTTAAATTAATACACACAGACCCACATGCACATTCCCTGACCAGGAGCCCGGAGCGAGTCATGACTGTTATTTGTTACTTGCTACCGTGTTATTTGTAAATGATCTGTTATTTAGGCGACTTCATCAACAACCATGAAGCTAGATTAGCAAGACTGCAATTCCACCATGCCATCAGTCTAGTTAGTACATTCGTCTAGTCTAGCTATTTGGACTATGAGAGACCACTTTAGGAAAGAAAAAACCATGGGGAGTTAGAATCCAATAGAGTTATAACCCGTTAAGAGGTGGAGCCAGGGCCCTGCATGCTGAGAGAGACAGAAAACAGTGCTTCCTCTACTGTATAATATGCTTCATTGAGGGCTTACCCAGGCCATGACCGCCGATTGAGACTGAGGAAGAGAACGGTGAGAAGCAAGGGAGTGAGAAAAAAAAAAGAGTGACACTTAAAAGATAGTCAAGTAGGGCGTGGGGGTGTGTTTGTGTGGGTGGGGGGCAAAAACAGATAGTGATGGAGGTGTGAAGCAGGGGAGTGGTGTGTGTGGTGCCTCTATGTATGGATGTATGTATGCATGCATGTATGTGTGTATGCGTGTATGTATGCATGTATGTATGCATGTATGCATGTATGTATGTATGTATGCATGCATGCATGCATGTATGTATGTATGCATGTATGTATGCATGCATGCATGCATGCATGCATGTGTGTATGCGTGTATGTATGTATGCATGCATGTATGTATGTATGCATGCATGTATGTGTGCATGTGTGTATGCATGTGTGTACGTGTACAAGGGCTGTGCTTCAGCAGATGTGTGGGCTTGGAGGGGGTGGTGTGGTGGTGAGGAGAACAGCGAGAGAAACACAACAGTCTGGTGAACAGAAATAAAACATAGCATAACCTTTGCTTAACATGTATCAAAAAAGAAGAAAGAATCATCAAGATCAACTGTACAACCTGGTGCTTCTGCATCATGATAAAGCTCATTTCATTTGAGTCTCAGCCCTTGTGTAAACTACACTAATCTCAAATACAGAAGTTTGACAAAGCTATAGCCGAAGTTCTGGGGGGAGACTTCACAGCACCTGTGCCGGGATCCAGAACGTGTGAGGGGGGGTGGTGGGGGGGGGGGGGGGGGGGGGGGGCGTTACGCAGCATCTCCTGTTTTGTAACAGATATATTCTGCCTGATAAACTCAACCTCGAGTGCAAGATGTAGAAGACGTTGTAACAAATGTACTAACCTGTATAAACTGTATAATACAGTGGCCAGTCCACTGCACAGGTTGGATTTCAACCTTTACAGACACGCGATTGGCCAAGGAGGGATAGCAACAATAGGAAAACGATACTATCTTTATAGTGAATGGTCAGCCACATCACGTTAGTTGTGGTTCTGCTGGTCAGGTTACTGGTTACCAGTAGAGACTCATTCCACGGAACGTCTACAAATCACCACGCCAGCAACATGATTGGTCCAAATACATTTGAAAAGAATTGAAACGCCCCCCGTTCACTCAGATTTGAGCTTTTCTGCCATCAGACTTTAGATGTCAATCGATAGTCTGATTTGTGAGACTAAAACGATACCAACTATGCTCTAAACCAGTGTATCTGTGGGTCGTGACCCAGGGGGTCATTACGGTGTCTGAAGACTGAAAAGGGAAATGCTGTAATGAAGAACGATATCCATAACGATACGGGAATCATCGAAGAACAACATACCTCCATGAAGAAATGGGAATCATCTAACATGTAACGACGTATTGCTTATTTTTCTACACAAAATACGTTGTTGGTCTTTGGTGATGAAAGTCTCTCCAGAGGGGGGGGGGGGGGGGGGGGGTCTGGGACCCCTGCGGTTTGGAGTCCTACCTGTGACGGTGCACTTGCTGGCGTCTCCCGTGGGCAGGGCCCGGATGCGGTAGGGCGAGTAGGGGATCTCGTCCCCGCCGTACTTGACCAGGATGGTGTAGCGGCCGGTCATGTCCGGCACGTACGACACCAGGTAGGTGCCGTCGCGGTTGTCCCGGATCTTGGCCTTCTTGGGCTTGCCCTCCGGGTCCTGGGGGGGTGGGGGCTCATGTTAGCATGATTAGCGTCACGCTCGTAGGAGTATGTACAGGAGACGATGTGGGCGTCCTCACCGTGATCTGCACGGCCAGCAGGCCCTCCCCGGCGTCCTTGGCGTCGATGGTGAACTCGACGGGCAGGGAGGCGGGCACGCCGGTGGTGTTGAGGCCCGGGCCGCTGGCTCGCACCTTGCTGGCGTCGTGGGTGGGCAGCACCTTCACCTTGTAGGGACTGGGCCGAGGGACAGGGGCGCGCACACACACACACACACACACACACACACACACACACACACACACACACACACACACACACACACACACACACACACACACACACACACACACACACACACACACACACACACACACACACACAATCAATGAGAGTAGTTGCATACATTTGCATATTTCTATTCCATTTAATACTCTATATTCCTTGTTTGGCAGCTGAGCGCGTGTGTGTGCGTGATGGATACCTGCGGGGGATCTCCTCATCTGCATAAAGCACGTTGATGGAGTAAGGTCCCTCCTTGGTGGGAACGTAGTTGACCGTGTGCGTCTGGTCCCCATTATCAACCAGCTCCACAGGCTCCACCAGCCCTGTAAACACACACCATCAAAGGAACGCTAACACCTGGACATGACAGACTACCCATCTGACCACCCCCCCCCCCCCCCCCCCCCCCTCTCCCACCCACCCACACAGACACAATGCCATGTTCTGTGGGACTTCTCATATCTCTCTGGAGTGACCCCTGGCTTACCCTTGGGGCCCTGCACGCGGACCTGCAGCGGGGCCACCCCAGCTTTGGAGGCGTCCACTGTGAATGCCTGAGGGATGTTGGCCCTGACGTTGGTTCCCAGGCCGGGCCCCTGGCACTTCACCTTGGTGCTGTCCACCGTGTCGCTGACCGGCACTGAGAACGGGCTTCCTGTGGAAGGAGAGCGAGGAGAGTGAGGAGGGTGAGGAGAGGGAGGAGAGGGAGGAGAGTGAGGAGGGCGAGGAGAGTGAGGAGGGCGAGGAGAGCGAGGAGAGTGAGGAGGGCGAGGAGAGCGAGGAGAGTGAGGAGGGCGAGGAGAGGGAGGAGGGCGAGGAGAGGGAGGAGGGCGAGGAGAGGGAGGAGGGCGAGGAGAGGGAGGAGGGCGAGGAGAGGGAGGAGAGGGAGGAGGGCGAGGAGAGTGAGGAGGGTGAGGAGAGTGAGGAGGGTGAGGAGGGTGAGGAGGGTGAGGAGGGTGAGGAGGGTGAGGAGAGCGAGGAGAGCGAGGAGAGCGAGGAGAGTGAGGAGAGTGAGGAGAGGGAGGAGAGGGAGGAGAGTGAGGAGGGCGAGGAGAGTGAGGAAGGCGAGGAGAGCGAGGAGAGTGAGGAGAGTGAGGAGGGCGAGGAGAGTGAGGAGAGTGAGGAGGGTGAGGAGAGGGAGGAGAGGGAGGAGGGTGAGGAGAGGGAGGAGAGGGAGGAGGGTGAGGAGGGTGAGGAGAGTGAGGAGGGTGAGGAGAGTGAGGAGGGTGAGGAGAGTGAGGAGGGCGAGGAGAGCGAGGAGAGTGAGGAGGGTGAGGAGGGTGAGGAGAGCGAGGAGGGTGAGGTGAGTGAGGAGATTGAGGAGGGTGAGGAGAGCGAGGAGGGTGGAGTCAAAGCTGGACTTAAATTTAAATGGTCATACAACTTTTCCACCAATATTCATTGAGTGTTCGTTTTCCCCTCACTTTCCCCCCATTTATTTATTTAGATCCGTTTCCATTTCCACCAAAGGGCTGCACTGCTCTAACAGAGCCTTCTCGCTCTGATAGAAGGCGTTTCACTTCACAACACAAGCGAACCGTCTTGACAAAGGGAAAAGGGCTTTGTGTACCGGTGATTGGCTGTCCCCCGTAGGTGATGTTGAGGTTGTAGGTGCCAGCTTCGTAGGGGATGTACTCCACGCTACAGCTGCCGTCTTTGTTGTCTGTGCACGACATCTTGGCCTCTGATGGCCCCTCCACTGCCAGGCCGAGACCCCCAGTACCCGCCCCACTGAAGAACACAAGCACACTTCTGCGTTCCATTCTCCGACTCCATGCAACAATATGGAGGTGGCGTCACACATTTCCATATTTGATCTGGTAATATTGTTAATTATGCAGATTACTTAATATAACGTATGCAATATGAGTAATTTTAAGGTCTTATGAGACCCAGGAACAGAGAGCGAAGGCCAACTGTAGGATGATGTGTGGCTCTTTACCGAGTCTCCACGGTGAACTTGTTGGCTTTGTTGGTGATGCCCCCCTTCAGGCCGGGGCCGTGCACACGCACCCGGCAGGGGTCACAGCCCTCGGTGACGGCCACGCGGAAGGGGCTCTTAGGAACCGGACTGCTGTCGTAGGTCACCTCCACACTGTGGGGTCCTGACACACACACACACACACACACACACACACACACACACACACACACACACACACACACACACACACACACACACACACACACACACACACACACACACACACACACACACACACACACACACACACACACACACACACACACACACACACACACTTGAAAATTGCCCATCCAGCTCTTCGGAGGATAAAATGTTCAGTGTCATTGGAGTTAACAACCATGAACAGCTGTGAAACACTAAGCGAGTGATCTCACTATGGAATCCCTGCCAACACTGCGGTTAAACCACGACAGCAGACTACAGACTAACAGTATGAAGCCGCAGCAGTAGCGCTCACCCTCCTCGTAGGGAGTGTACTCCACGCTGTAGGTGCCGTCTCCCAGGTCCGTGATCAGGGCGTCCGTGCGACTGCCCGACGGGTTGCTGATCAGGGTCTTGATGTGGTCTCCGCCCTTCTGCGTCAGCGCCCGGGCGTCCACCGTGAAGTCGGTGGTGGCCTCGCGGAACACGCCTGGGAGAGCAGAGGGCCGGTGTCAGGGTGGGTGGGGCGTGTCAGGGTGGGTGGGGCGTGTCAGGGTGGG